>ML835100.1:0-11083 GCA_009831015.1 Picea engelmannii
GTGGAAAGTTTACAACTAGGGTTTGGCTTAATGATACTTGGTGAATGTGAGTAAATTTCTGCAATCCTTCTCTTACTTGAATGGTTATGGTGTTTTACTTTGCATTTTGTTAATGAAATTGCTGGATTAAACCCTAGGGATCAAGCACATGTTATTTTCCTGTTCTAATTGCTATCTACCTACTAGATTATGCCAAGGAGCCGTTTTCTTTGTTGAATCCATTGCTAGGGCCTTGCCATTGCAACACCCTATCACTTGTTCTTCATCCTAGCCGATTTTACTTTGTCATTGAGATAAAGGAGGAAAACCTACTAAGGCCTAGGTTTACCTACACCTTACTAGCCGTTTTTCCCTAGGGTTTGGTGGTTGAAGCCTTGTCTTACCAACACTTCATCCATAAAATTCCTCTTGTCTTTGGCCCTACTATTATCATCTTGCTCCTTCAATCCTTGCAGCCACTTCTTTGACTCCATTTTCCCTATGAAGACACTGATCTAAGATCTCTCTCTCTTGAGTGTTTTGATCACAACTTTCAAACACCGAAATCTTTGAACAACTACTAACACCTTCTAACCCTAGTTTAGATTGACCTACTAACCTTATTGCTGCTATTATCCATCTGAGTTACAGTCATACTTTGCAGCATTTAAAGCTTTTTTAAGCAATTGAAAGATTGACTAATGGATAGCATTATTTGCTTCTGATGAATATTGGTGTTATGATATTGATGATTAATCATTCTTGCTCATTTTGAAGCTTCTTTAAAGCATTAAATGTAAAGTATCATATTGTGATTATTGCTACTATAGATCTTTGTTTACTTCATCAATATATTAGTCAATTGCTTTTATTAAGAAAGTCTCCGATTATATGAAGTACTAACCAGCAAGTGACCTTGCAAATATAGTTTCATGTTGCTTTGTTCCGGGCAGGTACACTTCTGGTTTTATTATCTCTTTATTGGTTGTTTAGCTGGACTTTCTGATCGATGGTGACTTGTGAGAGGGAACCTTTTACTTAGCCTTTATCCTTTGCCTTCTCAAAACCCCAGGTCACCGGGGACATTTCCCCTAGGCCTACCACCCTAAATAGAAAGAGACATCCTATTGAAGTGACAGTGATAGGATAGTCTCCCGTTACGTCAATTTGTCTTCATTTACCTTTCCTTTCTATCAAAGTACAAATTGCGCGATAACAATGTCCAGAAGCTAAAGAATGATGTCTTGCGTTCACAAGATCATTCAAGCTGTATGATACAAATGATCTTGAAGTTTTGTTTATATGCTTCAAGTAGGTGGTGTGCTTACTGCAAGGAGGGTTTATGGGCCCACAATAAGATTGACTAGGTCGCCTTCACCATAACCAAGTCATTACAATAAATTCACACAAGGGGTGTTTAGCCTAGCTCGGCCTTAACCTAATAACCTAGAAACAGTAAACAGAGTAGATTAGCCCTATGTGAAGATTGCAGCATTCTCAACATGAGTTATTGCAAGATATGTTTTTTCATCTTGCAAATAATAAGAATTCAGGGCATTTATTTATAGTGCAACCAACTTTCATCAATTTACAAAAGATTGTGCTAGACATTATAAATTTTAGAATCTATAAATTGTTTATTAATACTTTATAATAGATCAAATATGTGGCAAAGTCCTTGAATAATCTTTGTACTGATGCTTCCCTGCATTGTGATTAGAATTGGAACTACAATGAAAAATCAGGTTGTGAAGTTTTTCCTTATGAAGAGTTGTTGATTCTTTTTTTGTTGACAGGTGCGCAGATGATAATCCTTTCCCCCCTACCTTTACGGTATCAAAAGAAAGGGTAGAGAAGTTGGGTCTGAAGTACACTCCTATTGAAGAGGCTCTCAGAGATACTGTTGAAAGCTTGAAGGAAAAGAAGTTTCTCAACTTAGACAGCAATACATGATTCCTCAATATCTGTAATCCTTTTTGTTTTTAAAATATATGTGGCTGGACATGCCAATTAGCTGTTATGTCATTGAAAATGAGCTTCATCTTCTGTCAAGCACAGCTATGTACTTGAAAGTTAAATGTGTCCTTTACCTAGTTTGTTTTTTGGATTATTTTTTAAAACATTTTTATCAGGCAACAGTCAAAGTATATCAACATAGATATAGAAGTGTAGAAACAAAACGAAACATATTGTTGATAGAGGTTTACTGACCGGTTCAACCTTAGTAGTCCTCTATTTCCTTCTAATAGCATCTAGAAAATAGTTATTTTGTACCTGGAATCTTTTTTCTTTTTAAATATGTGGCTGGGTATGACTCTTAGCTGTTATGTTGTTAAAAATTAGCGTCAAATTCTGTCAAACACAGCTATGTGCCTGAAAATCAAGCATGTCCTTCACCTAGTTTATTTTTTGGAACACTTTTGAAAACATTTTGGATGAGTATAACTTCATATTCTTAGCTGTCTATTTTTTGGGCAACAGTTGAGGTATATCGACATAGATAAAGATGTATAGAGACCAGAAACCACATATTGTTGATAGAGGTTGACTGGTTGATTCAACCTTAGTAATCCTCTATTTTCTTCTAGTAGCATCTAGAAAATAGTTATTTTGTACCTGCAAGGAGCCTGATACTTGCCTTGCTTTGCTCGTGTTGACTAAATCTCATGTCAGGATATTCTCAGCAATTAACCACATCAAGCTTGACTTCTTACAATTTTATTTTTTAGTGGAAGGCAATGCTTCTTGCATTGCATTGATTTTCTTTTACTGGTATATGAATTTTGTTGCCTGTCTTTGTTATTATATGATTATGGACAATTGTTGGATGATGGCTTTGCTGTGAGGAGTTTATGGCATGCAATATGTTCTTTGACAAATCCATCTCTTTTTTAATTTGGTTTTACCCATGTAATTTTTTCCAAAGTAAAAGATTTATCAGTGGTGTTCTCTTAATGGTAGTTCCTTGTAGTTACAAAAAATTGTAAGAATTTTTAAAATACATATATTGACAACATAACTCTGCTAATATGATGAAAGTTCTTCTTTAATCCACTAATAAAGCAATGAACATTACTAGGGATTTTAGGGATCTCAGCAATATATCCTATTTTCATGCCAAATTTAAATATTATGAAATCTAAAGATATGAATTTGTTTGTCAATATCAATTCCTTAAGATGACAAAAATAAGTTTAATGTGGTGTATTGGATGCAAATATTGGATGGGAGATGGGTTTCTTTTGGAACCCTCTAAACAGCCCAAGCACCAATCACAAATAATGTTATAAAAAGTGTTATAACTCATGACGAACATGCAAAACATCAGCGGTTCCTTCATGCACTGAAATTGTAATTGGAGCAATTCTTTCAATCATCCTAAATTATTTTTAGATTTCAATGATTTTGAAATTTTAGTGAGAGTTGACCCTTGAACTAAGGGCTCAAAATGTTAGATTTCGTAGTGCACCCAGGCTTGGTGCACACACACCTCAGGTCTGGTCTAGGTTCTCAACAATATAGACAAAATTGCAATTTGAAATGTGAACATAAACACATTGAGATGCCTAACAACTTAGCACAACGGAAAATAAATAAGCAATTGAATCATACATAGGTGCACAATAATTTAATGCCCAAATCAATATTCTTCATACAAAACTCAAGGGCTCTCGTACTAGGGAAAATGACCCCTTTCTTATACAAAAGAAAAATGTCGAAAACACTTCCAAACACTCCTTGGCTTCTGTGACCAAATCTGTTGCCTCGAGGTTGAGGGTTGGGGCATCCCATGCCCCCTCAAACCCTCCACTGCCTCTGCAACTTCTAATGGTTGTCTTAGTCCCAACAATCTGCTATTAGGCTGCTGCAACAACCCCTCAATGCTTCCTCGGGACTGTTGTAACAACCCCTTAATGAATTGTCCCAAAATTGTCGTTACAACCCTTAAGTAGCCCATTGCTCTTGTCAGTTTCATCCCTCAAGCTTTGTTGTGTCAACCTTCCATTTTGTTGACAAATTCTCCTAGACTGTGGTTGTCCTTACCCCTATAGGCTGAACCCTTAACTTTGTTGTAACTGTCCTTTCCAACCCTCAATCTTGTTGTTCTAGACCTCCAAAATAGCCCTTAGCCTGTCCTCAAATTTGCCCATAAGTCTGTTGTTGTTCCAGCTTGTGGCAACCCCCTTTCTGGCCGGTAGAGCCTCCCAAAGGCCTATGACAACCCTCCTCTAGCAGGATGAGCACCTGTGACAACCTCTCCTTCCTAGGTCGAGCCACCTAGACCCTAGCTGCAACCCTAAGCTATCAGGCTGAAGCTTCTTTTAGGTTGTGACTAGCTTACACCACTAGGTTGAGCCCTCCTCTTGCTGCGGCTAGCTCTCTTTGATTGGTCGAGCCTCTCCTTGTCACCCAAAAGTCCTCCAATAGTGAGCCGCTACTCTCCTTGGTTGGGTCGATCCCTCTCCTCAATAGAACCTACTCAAAACAAAGAAATCTGCAACAGATTTGAGGCCTAGTGATCCCACTCTGTGGTTCATTGAGGTCACCACAAACTCTCTCCCATGTTCATTGAGGTAACCAAGGATGCACACAATGATGAAATGTCACATCATCCTTAATGTACTTTATATACAACTCTAAGGGTGAGTAAAAGCCCTTAAAGTAACTCAACATTAAATTAGAATATTTGATTCCTCTTTGTGGGTGTGAAGCCCCAACACATGCCCACAAAGCCCATCATCAATCCCACGAAGCCCCAAGCTCCAGTCCAAGGGCGTTTTCAGTGAAACAAAAGTGCAATGTGGTGCCAACGAAAATTCCCACATGCTTGACACCAAGGCCATGTGAGAATACCTGCTCAAAGCTACAAAACATCAACACTCCTTAGAGAGGAAAGTATTCTCACCCACTCCAGTATCTCCTGGAAGTAACTCTGTCTCTTGTACTGGATCCACTACCACAGCTGCACTCCAATCCTCCTGATTGGATGCTCCCTCTGTCATGCAAACAAAATCTGTTGTATGGCATGTGAGAATCCCTGCTCAAAGCTACAAAACATCAACACTCCTTAGAGAGGGAGGTATTCTCACCCACTCCAATATCTCCTGGAAGTAACTCTGTCTCTTGTACTGGATCCACTACCACAGCTGCACTCCAATCCTCTTGATTGGATGCTCCCTTTGTCATGCAAACAAAATCTGTTGTATGGCATGTGAGAATCCCTACTCAAAGCTACAAAACATCAACACTTAGAGAGGGAGGTATTCTCACCCACTCCAATATCTCCTGGAAGTAACTCTGTCTCTTGTATTGGATCCACTACCACAGTGGCACTCCAATCCTCCTGATTGGATGCTCCCTTTGTCATGCAAACAAACTCTATTGTATGGCATGGTCCCTTCTTGGAAGACATCTTGCACCTAGAAGCCTCTCTCTTTTGAGCATCTTGTCTGGCCATCTCAACCCATGACACCTTCTTGACAGTCTTGGAAGACTCCTCTCTCCCATCTGAACCTGAAGATTGACTCCCTTTGAATGATCGACTCTCCTTTTGAACCTCCTGACTCCCTTTGAAGTTGGACTTCCTCCGAGTCTACACAACCTTCAGAGCTATCTGCTCCATGTTCACTATCACTCTATCACTGTTGGCCATGGCTTGCATAGGTTGGCCCTTCTTCCTATACATGTTGCTCTCTCTAACTCTAGGACCACTGTTGTGTCTGAGTTAGATCCTTTGGGCATGAACAACAATTGTCCATCTCGAAACAAAATTGCATAGCCCTTCTTAATCGTTGAGACTGAGAACACACTCCTGGCACCCATAACACATTTGTCACTTGAAACACATCTCCTTACTCCATTCGGAATGACATTGTTCTAGATCCCTGCATTGCATGCATGGTCCCCATACAAAGTTCTACGTACATACCGAAGTTAGACTCTGTGAAGCTCTCGAAAAAATCTCGTGCTTCTTTCATATGTCGGTGGCTCCCATTGTATAAGAACCATACAATCCTCCCAAAGTAAGCATCTCACTTACCCAAGTCGTGACCATCCAATGAACTTCTTCCCAAGTCCATAATCCAAGTCACAAAACTCTCCGTGTCTACGCACACACTGCAACTAAACATGCGCCCTCTCTTTGAAACAGTCCCAAGTTGTTGTTGAACACTCAGTGTAGTCCACTCTAGACCTCCGCAACTCATCTCTGCAAGTGTCCTCATCCTCTTGGGTCAAATGCCTCATACACTGTCGCACCTCGACAATGTGTAACTCTCCAACCCGATGAAGACTTTATCTCATCAACTTGCCATACATACGAAGGTATCTTGTCTGTGCCAAAGCAATCGAGTTGCACCCATCACAACTCATTATGACAAGCAACCAGAAGTCCATCCATGGAGTTGGCATCCTGCCACACAACATACTACTATGAACCAAGCTCTGTGCTAATCCACCAAAACTCCCAACTTGCCATAACATCAAGCTGCAATAGTCCACAACTCCCGATCTGAACGATTTGCTCCATGTCTCAAACCAGAGACCATCTAACTTGTTACTACCTGCAACAGTCACTGCAACTTCCTCACAGAGCAATATGCGATTAGGTTGTTGAAACAACCCCTCAATGCTACCTTAGGACTATTGTAACAACCCCTTAATGGGTTGTCCCAAAACTGTTGTTACAACCCTCAAGTAGCCCACTATTCCTGACAGTTCCATCCCTCAAACACTATTGTGTTAGCCTTCCATTATATTGACAAATGCTCCTACACTATGGTTGTCCTTACCCTTACAAGTCGAAGCCTTAACTTTGTTGTAATTGTCCTTTCCAGCCTTCAATCTCACTATTCTAGACCTCCAGAATAGCCCTTAGCCTGTCCCCAAATCTACCCAGAAGTTTGTTGTTGTTCTAGCTTGTGGCAACCCCCTTTCTCACTGGCAGAGCCTCCCAAAGGCTTGTGACAACCCTCCTCAAGTAGGTTGAGCACCTGTGGCAACCTCTCCTTCCTAGGTCGAGCCATCTAGACCCTAGTCGTAGCCCTAGGCTAGCGGATTGAGCCTTCCTCTAGGTTGTTGGTAGCTTCCGCCACTAGGCCGAGGTCGCCTCTTGCTGCGACTAGCTCTCTATGATTGGTCGAGCCTCTCTTTGCTGCCCAGAAGTCCTCCAATAGTGAGTTGTTGCTCTCCTTGGTTGAGTTGAGCCTTCTCCTCAACAAACCCTTCCCAAAACAAAGAAATCTGCAGTAGATTTGAGGCTTAGTGGCCCCTCTCCATGGTTGGTTGAGGTCAACACAACCTCTCTCCCATGTTGGTTGAGGTCACCAAGGATGCACATAATGATGACATGTCACATCATCCTTAATGTCCTTTATATACAACTGTAAGGATGAGTAAAAGCCCTTAGAGTAACTCAACATTAAATTTAAATATTTGATTCCTCTTTGTGGGTGTGAAGCCCCAACACAAGCCCACAAAGCCCATCATCAAGCCCATGAAGACCCAAGCTCCAATCCAAGGGCATTTTCATTGAAACGAAAGTGCAATGTGGTGCCTACGAAAATTCCCACATACTTGACACCAAGGCCATGTGAGAATACATGCTCGAAGCTACAAAACATCAACACAAAAGGGCTCAAAAGGAACTCCATGTTTATTAGATTCCCATGTTATTTGTGGCTTAGGATGCCTCTGCCATGAAAAATTTACCTTTTTCTCTTTGGCAAGCAAGAATTACAACATAATTGCATAATTTTGGCAAGTGACATGGCTTGGCATTGGAATGGGTGAGAAAAATTATGTTCAGTTGTCAAGTATGGTGATAGTGTAAATGTACTTGTACAAGGTTGGAGCCCCAATCTCCTCGGGAATTCTCACAATGATTTTGTTCCAAATTTGTAAAAAATTTTAAGTTGTCAACTTTTGATTGTAGGCATTAAGAAACATAATCCCCTCCTCGCACGTTGCCTTTTATTTTTCTTTGATTAGAGACAAGTTTAAGGCTTCCTTGTATATGGTTTGGACCTTACCTTCTTTTAGGACCAGCTAGTTAAGACTAGTTTGGGGCCATCTCTTTGAACTGTTGACCTTTCAGTGAGCACCAACTCTTGGAAGGGTTAACATTTCAATCTAGAACAAACCTTCATTAGAGGGGTTGACCATAAACTTAATGGGTTGATGTTTGCAATTAGTACATCTTACCTTCCTATGCTTGGCTAAGACCATTTAGGATCATTTTGGGAAGAAAAGAACTAAGATAAACTTGACAATCTACATTGTAGGATAATTATAATACTAGAATATAATGAAAATATTAATACTTGTTTAAGGTCCAATTAATGTTTGCACTAATTTGGTGTTGTTATATATTGTATTATTCATAACCAAAGAGACATTTTATTCCAAATGGAGGTGAAGAATATATAGCGCCATAAGATGATTATTTGATCAAATTTAACCAGAAGTGGACATAGTAGTATCCTATCCAAATCTCGGATAGAAAATAAATGCAAATATTGGTGCTTTTATGTTTTAACCACATAATTTATATTATTGAATCAAATATTAAATAATAATATTGAAAATTAATATCTATTAAAATGCTTTTGTAATTATCTTATAATAATCATTTCTAATATGATTGGACATAGAAATCTCACCACAAATACACACATAAATCTAAGCAAGACATGGTAGAATGATGTATGTTTATTTTCAAAAATTTTGAACTAGAGTTATAGCTTTTCTCCTATAAGAGACAATATTCCACCTCTCCAATAGAGGAGATTCATTATAAAAGCTAGAGCTTCCCAATGCAAGGAAAATGGGTCACAAGAAACATTCTTATTTGTATCATTGCAATAACATGTTGATGCAGGAGCATTATCCCTCATGATCAAGTTTAAAGTGTTTAGTCAGGCCTTTGGGTCTAGACATCAACCCAAGAAGGGAACATTGTAAAAGATGTTGTAAATCTCTTGTAAAAAGTGTCTAGTTAGCAAGTAAGCTTTGGGATAGAAGATTCCAATTAGATAGGTGTCAGTTAATGATCAAGTCATGTAACAAATCCCTGATGAAATGGGATGACTCGAGAGAGGGAGTTTAGTGAAATTGCAAGAAGATAGGACTAGGTTGAGTGAGTCATAAGATTAGGATAAGGGTGGTTTTCTTAAAGTAGAATCGGTTGCATTAGTTTAGGAACTAATTACAGGTTTGTAGGAGGTTGGTTGAAAGAGCTGGATAAGATTTGCTTTGTAATTAGGCTTTAAAAAGTCTCGAGTAGAGAGATAGAGGGGGGGAGAGAACTCAAAGAGAGGAGATAGTTATCTGAGATGCATGTACAATTTTTATTACTTTAATGTAAAACAAGTTCTTCAATATTGAGTATTTGTTCTTTTACAGTTTGTGTGAATGAGGTAATTGAACAGTTTGATGACTAGTAATTGGCTAAGGGAATTGGTAGTTAATTTGTACATGCAGGCTTGTTAATTTGTGGCTAGGTAGAATCATGGTGTGATTCCAGTTACCCTAAGACTGGGTAGAACCTGAGTAGTTCCAGTCTTGTGGAAACCTGTTGATAGTTTGAGAAGATACTGGAATTAGAATGCCTGTGTTTCTAATTTTGTTAATGTGTAATTGTGTTTAGAACATGAAAGAATTGTGTTATCAGGTTGTGGTGAGTCAGAGCACAACCGCCATGGGCAAGTTGGCCTGGGAAGATGCTCCATGAACATAGTATGAACTTTGAGGGTGAAGTTTGGAGAATAGAGCATGAGGTTTGAATGTGTAGAAGTGGCATCACCGATATAGGTTTGGAATCAATGCGCAGAGAATGGCAATGAATTGTTGATGGGGAATAAACTGATTTGCAAGAAGATCCCTTGTGGAATTGCGTAGGAATCGATGGAAAGAGTTTACACAGTCTTCGACGGCTCATGTGTATTGTGAGGACGATCGACAATGGTTGTGTGTTGTGTTAGCAATCTAATGGTGACGTGTATAGTCAAGAGATGACATGGGAGGTCAAAGCCAATGAGCGCATAAGTGACGAGGATCAATGGTTGTGATCATTTCGCAGAATTGAAACTGGAGATGGGAAAACGAGGGTTCATTTTACAGTCAGAAATGTGAGGAGTTTAACAAACCTTTCCCATTGCAATATAACCTTGGTGATGGGTCGAGGTCTTATGATTGTAGAAGAGGCGATCTAAAAAATCGTATTCAACACCTTTTATTTCATTGCAAGGAGCCATTGGAGACCGGCAGTGGTCATGTGAGATAGGCTAAGGCACTCGATGGAGGTATGTTACAACACTTTTGTTAATAGTTCTTAAGTTGTGAATGTTAAGCCCTTGAGTCGAGTGAAAGCATGAGTTGTGTGCCAGTGGTCACATGCTTATGTGTTATCATTGTGATAGCCTTTGGTTGTAATGCATGGTTATGTGCATTGAAAAGAGGAGCACTGAAAGACATGAGTTGAAGCACTGTTTGTATTGTTGAAATGAATGAATAAGTGCCTAAGTGACATGAATGGGGCAAGCTTTTAAGCCTTAGAAGGAGAGGTCCTATGTATGTATGTTATATGTTCTAATGAGCAGGAAGGGGCTTTATGTAACCTGGCAGAGTGTGTTTCAAACATAAAACACACTAGTAAGTTGATAGGTCCTAGAGTTTGGGAAGGCCTAGACTTGGGCCTGCATCAATTGGTATCAGAGCAGGAAAAAAAAGAGGAAATTGAGAGTAAGAAAGTGTTTTTGTGAAGGAAAGAAGATAGACCAGTAGTCTGTAAGAGGATTTATGAGTAAGGATACTTTGCATGCAAGTGAGGGATAGGCTTGTAGCCTAAGCAGTAAGTTTATTGACAAAGACAACTACTTTGGGAAGAGTGACTACATGTAACATCCATCCAAGATGTTAAACAATTAATTTTTCATTTTATACATACACAATAACAATTTGGTTTTAGCATAATCTCCTTGATTTTCATTTACACAATTATTCTACATTTGCTCAATAATAAATCTAGATAACATGATGAAATAAGTAATATGTTAACTCTATGATTTAGAACTTAAAACTAAAGTATATACCAAAATATCAATAA
>ML835100.1:29562-45465 GCA_009831015.1 Picea engelmannii
GGCCCCCTTTTGGTTCCCCCTTCTTGCTGATTGGGAGTTATATCACTGGTGTCTTAGTCCCCTCTTGCTGGGTTTTGCTGCTGCAGCTTTCCCTCTTGCTGTTTTAATATGAAGTGGACCCTCCTCTACCTAGTTAAGGTGTCGCGGCCTCCCCTTGGCTCCTCTTCAAGCTGCCGCTACCTCCTAGGCAGCCCTTGGCTCCTCTTCACATTGCTTTAGGTTTCATTTACTTGTTGTCCCTGGTGTCTCCTGCATACTACCTCTGTCTACCAGTTTCTGTTGTAAGGTTTGATAAGCCCTAAGTTGTTGTAGCACTAGAGTTCATATTAGACATCTTTTGGTTTGAGCCTATAATGTTGTCTTTGGGGTTTTGTATCAACTTTATTTATGCTGATTATTCTTGAGTTCTTCTTGGCACATTGTCCACTCAGATCATGATGAGATCAAACCCTTGAGGGTTTTGATCCATGACCTTTAACAACTTTCTCTAAGCATATCAAAAGAGGACAGCAACAAAGCATCTAAGGTAAATTTGTTCTTGAGGTAATGTTCAATTATTGCTTTGTTTATTATCATATCTGATTATGTTAATGTTCAGAATGTTCAGTTATTGCTTTGCTTATTATCAGATCTAGGTTCAGAACTTTTATTATTAATGATCAAATTAGTCCATGTTTAAATCTAGCCTAGAATTGTTTCCTATATGTTCAGATCTATTGTACTAGTTCTTTGTTTGAACTACTTCAGAAATATTTTTGCTGATTTTTATCTACAGTAGTGAATAAAATTAAAGATGTCTCTGTTCTAGATTTTCCCTTAAATTCTAACAATCAAGTCCTAGTTATTAGATCTAAAGTGAATGTGAGATTAGATCTCAGTTGTTGATCACTTTAGGAGATCTTGAGTTTTGGACTTAGGGTTAACTCAACATAATAAAAGGCAACCTAAGTGAGAGGATGAGACACACAGAGAGCACATAGGAGCAAAAAGGGATTTGTGCTTGTGTCACACAGAGTGAGAGAGTGAGCTCTCATTGATTGGGTAGAGAAGGACATTCATCCAAGTGTGAAGGGTAGGGGCCGAGGATAGGAGCAAAGGGGAAGAAAGGGAGATAGCAGCCAACCAGCAAGATCGAAGTATTGATCTTGAGATTTGTAGGGCTTGGTTATCTATTGTGTTCGTATTCCTCAGGTGGGCCATTTTCCCAGGACAGGAGCCCAGAATAATAATAATAAATCTCATAGATCTAGTTTTCCCTTCAGGGTTTTTTACACAAAAATATCTTGTGCAATGTGTTTTGGTTTCGTATTTAATGCTTCCGCTGTAATTTCATTAAGTAACCTAGTTGTGCTAATAATTAATAAAGTGATTTTATTCGGGATTATTAGTCGAGTGTTGGGTTTACAAAATTTAACAAACACTAGTTCAAAAGCATTAGAAGTTAGAACTATTGTATCCATATCCAACACTTCTTTCCAGAGTCCAGGAAAATTCACTTGTTTATGAATTATTGCCATCTCAACGAAGTAGTAGCTTAGCATTGAGATTTTTTTATTGGCTTCAAATATAAAATTGAAAGCTACACCTCTACCCATGGTGTTGGTGCAAGAGTGCCTGATCTCTTTTGTTCAACAACAGGTTGCTTGAGCAACTTACTTTCATAAATGGTTGGTTTGTGTTTGGATCGAGTTTAGTAATTGATGGCTACTTCAGTTCTTAGGAGTTGTGGATGTTCTCATGGCATGAATTCCAGGTAGATCATGTTGGTCAACAGATATTGTCAAAGTTGATGGACGAGTGGAGACTGATGGATGAACTTGTCATTTTACGTGCTATCTACTTGTTTGGATCTGGTGACTTGTTGCAGCAATTTTGTTCTGTTCTTTTTAACAAGCTAGACAGAGGAGAGCCTTGAGATGACTACTATGAGCTAAATACTATTCTACAAGAGTCAATTTGAAGCTCTGTTGATGGCTTTGCAAATCTGACCTTCAATCCACCATTGATCGAATTTATATGAGAGTATAAATGAATCAGGAAGATCATGTTAATGTTGGACATATATACTCTAGTTTTACAAAGTGATCTGAACCTTACAGTAGAAGGACCGCCCAACAGACTGGTGCTTTAAAAAAATATGGTGAAATCTGTGTTTGAGGATACATATATTTATGTGGGGGGGGGATGCTGGAATGATGAAACAGGGCTGACCTCAGTTGGTTCTTTGATATTAATGGACAATGTTAAAATAAATTTTACTTGAGCCAACCTGTGAAGTTGACAGGGTTGACCGTAACATGTTCATAAGGCGCCTTAAAGATGGAGAACTTGGAATGCGACTTGTTGTCATCCTTATACACACTTGCAAACGTGGGCTAAGTCCAACCTACTTAATGTGTCCTTGGAGGCACAATGCCTAGGTTCAAAGCCCACTGTCACCTCGACTTGAACCTCTTTCATCTAGGCTTACTCCTAGGGAAGCCAAGGGAGGTAGACCCTAGTTACTATGTGAAGTTAAGAAGTTAATTTCTAGGAGTTGATTTTAGTTGATTAAAGGTTTGGGGGATCTAGCCCATATGCACAAGCAATAATGCAAAGTGCAAGTCTTTCAATGCAAAAGAAATCCTTTCCATAAGGCAACTAAGACTAGTGCCTAAGATTGGGCAAGGGGTCAACTAAGTTTGAGGGAGTTTCGTTTTACAAAGATTACAACAAAAGATACAAAAAAATACTAGATACAACAATCTACAATTAGACTAGATACAAATTAATGAATTGAACAACTACTTACAAAGTTAATACAAAGACTAACTAAAGGATACAAAAAATATACACTAGATACAAATTATACAAAACAAAGCAACAAACCAAGCAACTAACTTGCAATGAAACTTAAATGTGCAGGTGAAGAAGATATTGCTCAAAAAAAAATGAACCACAACACATCAAGTCAACTATCCCAAACAAGAGTGCCTCCAAAGGATGCGCAACTCAAGGGGAAGTTTTCAATGGCATACACAATCACAAGCTCCAAACAATGAAGAAGCCTCCAAAGGATGCGCAACTTCAAGGAAGGAGACCAATCACATAAAGATACAACTTAAACTCAATATTAAAGCATGAAAAAAAGGCCTCCAAGGGCTAAAAGATAAAAAAGTTAAGTGCTTGCAATGTGTAACTTAAGCATGAACCATAAAAGATAACCAAATAGATTGCCCAAGGTTAAGTGGATTGATTTTAGGATTAATTAAGTTGTTAAGTTAGAAGTGAATCCTAGACTAAGTGACAACCCAAGAACTCTCCCCGCTTATACCAAAAGAATTGTTGGGTGCTCAATAAGTGAGGAAAACAAGGCCACACCCTAGCTCCATAAGTTAATCCAAGAATAGAAGTACTCCATAGGGAGGACACCAAACGCCGTGACATCATCCCCGATCTAGCACCCCCCACTTCTTCCTTAAATCCCCTTTTTGTTGGAAAAGTTGAGACAATAAGTGGTGACCTATTAAACTAGGTTGATTTTAGGCCCTAAGAGACTAAGGTAAATTGAGTTAAGTTAGTTTAAGTTACACTAGATTAAGTCAAGGTGATTGCAAATGTAGTGTTTGTGTAAGGAGTGTGCTTGCAAAATAAAAGTACTTGAAAGATGCGCTTGAATGTAAAGTACTTAAAGGAATTGCAAGAAATTGAAAAGCTTGAACTTAACCACAAGATTATACAATGCTCATAAGATTGCAAGACATAACAGTAAAAGTACTTGTAAAGATTTAACCATAAAGCAAAGTACTTAAAGAGTAAATGACTTGCAAGAGATTAAAATACTTGTAAAGGTAAATTGCAAGAAAAGAAAGTACTTGAATGTAAATAACTTGAAATACCAAAGCACTCAAAGTAAAGATAACTTGCAATGAATAAGGGAAAGCAAGATGAGCAAATTAAATCATTATGCCTCCATGGGCCTAAACTAGCACATGATTATTACTTCTTAGATTTAGTTTTGTTTTAGACCATTAAGCATGTGAAGGAAGCAAGAACCATGTACTAATCTAGCCTTACGATTTTGGGGGTTGGCTTAGCCAAGCACTCACCAAGGTGTAGGCAATAACAAAATGAAAGTAAAATACTTGAAAGGAAACTAAACTAAACAACCTCAAGAAGTGCACAAGATGGAGGACAAATCCTTCCGGTTTTGTGCACAAGTGGGTGCAAAAAACTTGAAAAGAAAAACTTGAAAGTAAAACCTAGCCACTCAACCTTGTCTTAATGACAAGTGGGGCAAACAATAAAGAATAATTTTCTGAAAAATAAATCTATTTCCTAGCCTTACGATTTTGGGGGTTGGCTTAGTCAAGCACTTACTAAGATGTAGGCAACTAGCAAAAATTAAAAATTGCAAAAAATTATTACAAGAGAGAAGTGCAAGCCCTTTGGGACTTTCTTGGGCTTTCTTACAATGACTAGAATAGAAGAGAAGGTAGGGTATTTGGTTACCCAACTTTGGGAGGTTGTTCTTAAGCTATGTGTGGCCCCAAATGGTCTCTTGGACACCTCCTTGGTCACTAACCTGCAAAAAAACAGCAAGCAAAAGCTTGCTGAAAATGCTGCAAAAGTGACAAATTTGTTAAGAAAATTTCTGTTTTTTACACAGAATTTTCTACAGAAAATTACAGCGAGATATAATAATGTATGTGACCTATTCTATGTGTTAGAATACCCAAAAAAGTGATGGAAATGTACAGAAATAAAATGCAGAAATTTTAGAGGGTCAAAATGGGTCAAAATAGAAGATTTCCAAATCTGAAATCTTCTCTTAAAACCCTAGATAATCTTGTCAAACTTCCAAGCTAAGCTACAAGAAACAATAAGAAGTGAGTAGATCTAGAGATTAACTCAAAATACTTTGAAATAACAACTAGAAACTCACTAGATCTATGACAATACTATCATAAACCTACACTAGCAAAATACTTTGTTAAATATTCCTACCATATATCTCAAAGCATGCATAAGAAGAATGAAAGCAAATGAACAAGATCACCTCATGTAAAAGATGGCACCAAGAATACTCTTAACACTAATTGCTTCTAAAGATTTCGTTTATTGATAGTAGAAGGTTGTTGCAAATACTTGCAACAAGCTTCTCTCCAAAAACTAGAGCAAAAATGAGAGAGAGAAGAGCAATGGGAGAGAGAGGAGAAATTTGGGTAGAGTAACAGTAGCAAAAGAATTGATGAGAAATGAGGAGGGGAGGGGTTTCATTTATACTTGGAGAGCAAGAGCTACCCCTCTTGGATGAGTTACAAGTGTCACACATCCAAGAGAAATAGACAAAGTCAAGGAAAAGTCACTTTTAGGGTTTTGGTAAATGAGTGAGGGTTGAGTGAAGAAAGGGGGAAAACACTTTTTCCTATGGTCAAACATTATGTTAAACACTAAGGGGGGCGAATTTAGGGTTTAGGTGGTTTTTTTCACTTCAACTTTTTAATTCCCACATGTCAATAAGCTAGGGAACACCACTTTAAGTTATTGGCGAGGCAAGGGGGGGTCTTTTAAGTGGAAAATTACTTTTCCAACTTAAGAAAAAGGTTAGGAAACCTTTTCCACTCTCTCTCATGACTTTTTGTTCATTTTACAATCTTTGGCTTTTTTAATTTAGTCAATTATTTGCTGATTTTTGACTGACTTGGACTCCTCATGGACAACGACCTAGCAAAACTTGTCCAATTGAGATGAAACTTGGTCCAAGGGTGTAGGGGGTCTCATTCCATTTCTTTTGAGCACAAATACCCCTATCAAAAGTCCAAGGACCCAGCTTTTACATTTTTTTATCAAAAATTAATTAAAATTACCAATACTTAGGCAATTTTAAAAAATTAAAAAAAAACTATATAGACTCCACGGAATTCCGCAAAACTTTAGGAGATGTCTCGCATGGTCATTTACAATATTCCTAGACACTAGCTACCAGAGGGCTAGACAACTGGAACGCCTTTCACCACTTTGGAAGAATTATTTGTGGGAGTGAAAAACTCAAGGGAAATTAATAAGGTTGGTTAAGCCAAATTAATACCCCGAGGAAAAAAACACTCAGTGAAAGGGACTCCTCTAATGATGAAGTCCTAAGGAAACTAACCTAACTATGATCCATGCAGACCCATTACGTTATAATTCAATGCAGGGGAGCGAAAATTCCATTACAAAAAGAAGTGTTGAAGGCCAAAACTGCCTTGTAGAACCAGTAAGTCTCTGACTTGGTAGCACCTGATGGTGAATATCTTCATGGTACATGGAGTTGACCCCCTAGTTGAAATAGGTGATCAACACGAACTAAACGAATGACTTCAAATGCATTAGTGTTTTGGGCGAGCTTGGGGCCGACCCTATTGAAGGGATTTAGTATTTACTCATTGACTAGTGGAATGCCTCACTAATGTCACCCATATGTCCACATTTGGAGAGGAGATTTGGAATTTTAAAAATTGGTGGAGAAGATCAAACCTCGGGGTTTTGAAGCTGAGTTGTCACCTTGAAACCCCATGTTCTCATACTTGCAAGGTTATTTATAAAAGGGTACATTGCAGAAGGGCCTTTGTAGGCTGGATGCTATGAGCGGAAGACCATTTTTTTTATGTCTCAACTTGCAGGGCTCATGCCCCTTAAATCTTGTACATGTGGCTTGAAAAGCCCCTACATTGTATTTCTTTAGATTGTTTAATTAAGCAAAAGGTCTTTTACCCCCTCCATAGGCTAGATTAGGGGCTCACTTGGGAAATTATTATTTTAATGTAAAGGAAGTTGAGTCTCTCTCCCTATAAATGGAGAGACACTTCCTCTCATTTTCTCATGGTTGGACTAGGGGAGAAATCCCTTAGCAAGTCTAAAATTTCTGAAATTTGTTGGAGTAATTTTGTCTGGGGTTTGTGCTATGGATGGATGACTAAGGCACCTTTATTGAGGAAAGTAATTGCGGATGATTTTTCAAGTTTGATGGATGATTCATGGTTAGGGTTTTATGGATGAGCAAGGATTTACCTAGTAAGTGTTCTTTTCAAGTCTTTGTGGATTTATTTATTGGATGTATTAAGTTCAAATGTACTTATCAAGTGGTGAAGGTGCATTTTCCTTGTATTTTTCTTGAATTGATCCTGTCTTATAAACCCTAGGAAGGTTTCTAGTGGAGAACCTTCCCTTGATATTGACTTAAAAGCTTGTTAAAGGACATAGGAGGATCTCCTAGGGTTTGTTATTGACTACCCTAATTGTCATAGTATTAGAGGATCTCCTAAGGTTTGTAGTGGACTACCTTAGGTATCAGCCAATATCCATTATTTACCTTCTTCAAGAGAGTCCCTGGTTGACTCCATATGCCCAATGAAGAGACACTAGTCTCCGGTTTTCCCATCATCTTTCATACCCTAAAACTTAACAAAACCATTTTGCATGGATTTACTCTTCACATCACCTTGAGCTTCATTGCCCTAAATCCTAGCAATCTTAACCTAGGGATACCCCCCTTGAGCCAAAGCTGAGAGGAGAGCCAGCCTGAAGTGAAAGACGGTTGGTGAGGTGATAGTGGCCTCCCTTTGAGTTACACCAGATCACACTTGAGCTTTCAGACTTTATCTCTATGAGTGCAAGTTTGTGTGGTAACAGGGCTGACCCATCTTCATTTTATGAATGGAAAGTATTTATACCTGTTCTGGGCTGCCTTTTCGTTGATGTTATGTGGCTGAGATAGGCATTCTGCGGTCAGATTTTGACTAAAAATACTTATACACCAGTTCAGATCTTAACATTGCAACAAGGTAAGGGCGGATGTCTTTGTGTCCCTGTTAGAGAGGCTACAGGGGGCTGTATTTGCAGCAGCCATGTCTAGTACAGGTTCAAGGTCATTTGGAGTGTTATGTTTACCCCTTCCTAGCAGCATACAACCAAGAGATCGTCAACTGCAACAAGAAAAACAGCCAGCATATATTACAGTCTCAGATTTGTCATTTGGCTATTGGACACACTGAATCACACAATATTTCAGACATGTTTCATGCATATTTGGCACCTTTTCTTGCAGCACATACGAAGCTTAACAAGCCCACATTGGTCTATGATTGAAGGAGATAATAGTCTTGCTTTTTCTGAAAACATTTTGGCTGCTTCAAGGTTGGGAGTCTGGGACACAATTATTTGTTGATATTCAGACAGACTGGGGTTCATCATTGAGCGACAGATTTTCATGGATGCCTTGGCACCTTAGGATCTACTTTCCATTTGGATTGAACATGGATAGGATGGGCTACCATTCCTCATGGAGTGCTCCCTCATTTAGTGCTTTTGATAGGACATATTTGAGGTCCTAATCACTTATATTGCTTGAGGAATGAGGTCATCCCCTTCTTTTATGGAGTTGATTACATTTGGCAGGCCAAGCTGTTAGAGAAGAAGTGCTACTTGGAAGGTTCATTGGCACAAATGTTGAGGCACCCACATATTATTTTATTATTCTTGCTCGCAAGATGGGGCCTGTTATCCACTGAGTTGTACTAGCTGGATTTGAAGATGAGCCGCCAAAGACTGAGCAGTGAGATGCTCAGAAGTCGGTGTTCACAAATTCAGCAGGTCTATCAGACTACCCTTTTTCCGCATTTCTATCCCTCCGAGGCATTGTAATAAATGACTTGAGCATGAAAGTTGTAAAAGACTATGGGCCACCTAAGACCTAGGCACGAGCATGTACTCTAGAGTGTTTTTTCACTTGTTAATTATTTCTGGCCATTTAGACAATTAATAATTTCTAAGTTTTTTCACTCAATTTTTCTCCAAAGTTGGAGTACGTGCCGGTAGTTAGGCCTTGGCATGGTATAACCAATGTCTAGTGTCAAAATGTATATGAGTTCATTCTAAATCATCTCTACTGAGTCATATGAAAATTGCGCTAAGTCCCCCATAGGTTTTTTTTAATGTTTTAGTGAAATAAAAAATATCCCGTAAAATGAACATTTTTAATGTAAAAGTCAATAAAGTTGTAAAAAGTGGCATCGGTCAATGTCAGATGACATATTTGTGCTCGTTTTCTAAGCCAGGGCACCCCCTAAACCCTTATTCCCCCTTCGTTGAGGCAAAAAAGTGATTTTAATCACTCAAAAATGTAATTTTCTCTCAAAAAGGCAAAAAGGGACTTTTAATTAATTTTCCTAAAATTTAGCAAACATGTCGGAAACATGTTTTGCCTTGTCTGGAGTCCCAAGTATAGTTGGCAAAGGCCTCTCCTAGTGAGAGGGCATGACCTAGTTGACATGGCAGAGGGGAGGAGATCCCAACGACCTCACACGCACCTCCTTGCTTACTTGGCGCATTCTCCTTGAGGGGCGTGTTGTCGTTCTAGTACACACTTGCAAACGTGGAAAAGTCTCAATCCACTTAGTGTGTCCTTGAAGGCACAATGCCTAAGTCCAAACCCACTTGTCACCTCGATTTGGACTTCTTTCGTCTAGGCTTACTACTAGGGAAGCCAAGGGGGGTAGACCCTAATTACTATGTGAATTATTTAGATGAATTCTAGGAGTTAATTTTAGTTTGTTAAAGGTAAGGGGGGAGCTAGCCTATATGAGAGGCAACAATGCAATGAAAACCTTTAATGAAAATCAACCCTTTCCCCAAGGTCAACTAAGACTAGTGCCTAAGGTTAGGCAATGGGGTCAATTAAGTTACAACAAAAGATCTAAGTACAATTAAAGAATAACTTTACAAATTAAATGAGATACAATATCAACAATTATCAACAACTAAAGAATAGCTAGATGATCATAGAATGCATAAAGAATACAACTACTTACAAATTTATAAAAAAAAAGGGGAGATGCACTTGTTAGATCTATTATACCAATGAAGCAATAGTTGAACTAACAACCTAATTGATTTTGCAGATATGTAAAAAAGGAGATAGTTCAAAAATACATTCACCACAAAAGATAACTCACAACCAAAGCTTATGTGCACAAAGGAGATGTGCAACTTCAAAATAGGCTACTCAAGGACAAGTGCGCAACTTCAAGGGAGCCAAAACTTGAAAACAAAGCCACCATTGGCACTAATGCACAACTTCAAGGATACACCAGTCAACCATAAAGATGCTCAACTGAAATGTAAATTGCTAGAAAGACAAAGCTTGAAAGTAAAGTTGCAGGAAGTTAAAGAGCATACACAACTTAGATTAGATTATGAACTTGAAGCTTAGGTTGTGTGAGTAAATTTTGAGTCTTGATATTAGGTGAAGTGAAGTTGCAAGCCTAAACTAGGTGACTTCCCCTATACTCCTACCGCTTTGGCCAAAATGATTGTTGGGTGCTCAATAAGCAAGGCAAACAAGGCCTTACCCTAGCTCCACAGGTCAACCCGGAAAACTTGGACACTCAACAAGGGGGACACCTAGTGCCGTGAGATCATCCATGATCTAGCACCCCAAGTAGCCTCCACAAGCCTCCTTTTTGGTGGCAAAAGTTGTATCAGTAAAGGGAGCTCTAATTACTAGGTAAATTGATCCTCCTAAAGCTACAAGTTGATTGATCAAACAATTATATTACTTGTATTAAAAGATTAAGGAGATAGATCTTGAAAAGTAAATAAAGTAAACATGATGCCTATAGATCCAACTTAAAGAAATTGCAAAAGAAATGAAATGCTTCCAAGAGCTTATACAAGAATGAAATAAATATGCTTCTAACAATTGTGGGATATAATCAATGAACTTGAAATGAAATTAAATGAAACTAGAAGCACAAACCATCATTAACCATTTAGCACATGAAACTAGCCTTACGGTACTGCATGGGTGGTTAGGCCAATCCTCTTTGCAGGGTGTAGACAAACAAATGCAAGAAAGTAAATTAACTTGAAAGAAACAACTAATCTACTTGCAATCTCAATAAAGACAGAAGATGGAGGACAAGCCTACCGGTTTTGTGCCCAAGTGGGTGAATGAAATGAACAAACAAAGAACTTAACTTGAAATGAAAGCAAGCAAACCTAGCCACACAACCTTGTCTTAAGGACAAGTGGGGCAAACTTTAAAATGAGATGAAAAAACTTGAAAATAAATCTAACAACTAGCCTTACGATTTTGCATGGGTGGCTAGGTCAATCCACTATGCAAGGTGTAGGCACTAATAATTAAAAAACGTAGAAAATTAAATATTAGAGAGGAATGCAAGCCCAAGAGACTCTCTTTGGACTTATTTACAATGATAGAAGAAGAGAGAAGAGTTGGGTGAATAATACCCTAACTTGGGAGGTCTTTTCTTGACATTTGAATGCCCCAAAGGGGTTGCACCTCCTCTTTTCTGGTTCAAATCTGCAAAAAACCAACAAGTAAAACTTGCTCGAAAAATTGCAAAAGTAACCAAAAACTTCGAATATTTTCTGTTAGTGAAAACAGAAAATTTATGTGTATAAAATCAGCAAGTAAATGTATTTAAAAGACCAATTCAAGAGAGTTAGAATGCCCAAAATAAGTATGGAAATGTACAGAAAATAATTGCAGAAATCTTATAGAGGTTTGAGTTGGGTGAATGGACAAATTTCCAGATCTGAAATTTGTCCACAAAACCCTTGGGTGACCTGAACTTGTGAAGCAAAGCTACAAAACAGAGAAGATGTGAGTAGATCTAAATGATGAAACAAAATACTTTGCTAAATCCCAAAAAATACTCACTAGATCTACAATAATACTACCATAGATCTACCCAAGCAAAATACTTTGCTTGGGGTTTCTACTCTAGATCTATAACAAAATGCATACACAAGTAAACCAAACAATATCACCTCCAATAAGCAAGATGGCACCAAAGACTCTCAATCCACCATGGATCCTCCAAAGATTTCTTTATTCAATAGAAAAAGGTTGGTGTAAATACTTACAAGAAGTTTTACAGAAGAGCAAAAACAAATGAGAGAAAGAGAGAAGAGTGAGAGAGGAGTGGGAGAGATTTGGGCATAGTAACAGTACACCGAGAATAGATGTGAAATGAGGGAGGTGTAGGCATTCTTTTATACCTAGGAGGCAAGAGTGACCCCTTTTGGATGGTCTCCAAGTGGCAATCAAGCAATAGAGGGTAGGCATCTCAAGGAGGGCGCACTTTTAGGGTTTTGGTATGCTTTAGGGTTTTAGGGTTGAGTGAGGGTAATGGGGAACATCATTTTGACCACCCAATAGTCATGATAGAGCACTAGGAGGGCACACTAGGAGTTAGGGGGGTCAACTTTACTTAATTTTTTAATTTGGTTCAGTTACTCACCAAGGGGGGCGCAACTTCCCTAGGGGGGATGTCAAGTTGTGAGTGTGGCTAAGCAAGGGGGGTTGGGTTAAGTTAGAAAAGAGGTTTTCTAACTTAGGAAAAGGCTTAGGAAACCTTTCCCACTCTTTCTCAACTTTTTTTGCTCATTTTTTACAAAAATTGACATTTTTGGCTTTGTCAATTAAGCAATTAACTTGCTGACTTAAGACTGACTTGGACTCCTCATGGACAATGACCTAACAAAACTTGTCCAATTGAGTTGAAACTTGGTCCAAGGGTGTAGGGGTTCTCATTCCATTTCTTTTGAGTACTCACACCGCTATCAAAATCCCCAAGAACCTAGTTTTTACATTTTTACATCAAAAATAATTAAAATTACCATTAATTGGGTAATTTTAAAAAATTAAAAAAAACAACTTAGACTCGACGGAATTCCACAAGACTCTAGGAGATGTCTAGCATGGTCATTTACAATATTCCTAGACCCTAGTCACCCATTGGGATCGATCACTAGAATGTCTTTCACCACTTTGGAGGATTATTGTGGAAGTGAAAAACTCAAGGGTAATTAAAATGGTTGGTTAGACCAAATTAATTACCCGAGGAAAAAAAATACCCGATGAAAGGACTTCCCTAATGATAAAATCCTAGGAAACTAACCTAAAAGATGATCCATGCAAACCCATTACATTATTATCCCACGCAAGGGAGCAGAAATTCCAGTTACAAAAAGAAGTGTTGAGGGAAAAACTGCCTCGTAGAATCAGTAATTCTTCAACTTAGTTGCACCATCAAGTACATAGCTTCATGGCACATGGAATTGACCCCCTAGTCGCAATAGGTGGTCAACAGGGCGTCAATCCCAAAGCTCCCACTCGACCTCACCTCACCTACCACCCTCACTTCACTCACCCTTACCCTCACTCCACTACACCTACCATCACCCCACTCATCTCCCACCTCACTAATGCACACCTCCCCTTTAACTCATGCACCACTCCTCACCCATGCGCATCTACCTTGGAGTCTTCACCCTTTGTTGTATAAAGGAAGGTTGCCCTCCTCCATTGAGCCAGTTGGAGCTTGGGAGGTGTTTTCGTCCTTATACACACTTGCAAACGTGGACTAAGTCTGATCCACTTAGTGTGTCCTCGGAGACACAATGTCTAAGTTCAAGCCCACTGTCACCTCGACCCTAGTTAGACCCTAGTTAGACCCTAGTTACTATGTGAGTTAAGATATTATGTCTAGGAGTAAATTTTAATTGGTTAAAAGTCTAGGGGGATCTAGCTTATATGAGAGTCAACAATGCAAATGCAACCTTTCAATGCAAAGACAAACATTTTCCCTAAGTCAACTAAGACTAGTTCCTAAGGTTGGGTAAGGGGGTCAACTAAGTTAAAGAGATTAAACTTTACAAAGGATTACAATTAGATACAAAATAATTACTTTACACAACAATTGAATAAATAAATGATACAACTATTTATACAAAAGAATATAAAGAATACTAAAGATACAACAATATACAATTATAAACAAGAAAGGAAAGCAAGCATTGACAAAACTAACTTGACTTGAATTGTGCAAGGAAAGGAAAGAGCATTCAAGAGACAATCACCACAACACAACAAGCCAACACACCCAAACAATGAAGTGCCTCCACAAGATGCGCAACTTCAAGGGGTGGTTTCAATGGCATCAACACAACTACAAGCCCAAACAAGAAGTGCCTTCACAAGATGTGCAACTTCAAAGGGTGATTAAAGATAAAAGCAAGATTCAATAAAAGAGCATCCACGGAAAGTGCGAAACTTCAAAGTAAACTAGTTAACCATCCACAAGAGCTCAATAAAATTGCATGTGAAATAACTTAAATGAAATGCTTGCAAAGTTAAAGAGCATTAAACCATCAAGAGATTATACCAAAATAAGGTGGATTAAGTTTTAGGATTTCTTAAGTTGATTAAGTTAAAGTGTGAATCCTAAAACTATGTGACTTCCCTAGAACTCTCCCCGCTTATACCAAAAAGACTGTCGGGTGCTCAAGAAGTGAGGCAAACAAGGCCACACACTAGCTCCACAGGTCAATCCAGGAACAAAAGTACTCCACAAGGGGAACACCTAGTGCCATGAGACCATCCCTGATCTAGCACCCCCTGCTTCTTCCTTAGGTTCCTTTTTTGATGGCAAAATTGAAACAGTTAAAGGTGATCTAATTAACTAGATAAGTTGAATCCTTGAGAAATATTAAGGTAAATTGAGCCTTTGAGTTAAGTGCTTGCAAGTAAAGTAAAATAAATTGCTTAAGCTTGAAAGATTAAGTGATTTAAACTTGAAAGCAAAGTAAGCACTTGGAAATAAAGGAAATGCTTGAAAAACACAAGTAAGTTACTATGCCTCCATGACTTAAGCAGTGAAAAGAAAAAAGCTTCTAAGATCTAAAAATAAACCATACACAAACACTAGAAGCAGTAAACCACAACTAACACCTAGCCTTATGATATAGGTTGGTTGGCTTAGCCAAACTCTTTCCTAGGTGTAGTCAAACAATAAAGAATAAAAGAACTTGAAAGAAAACTAATCCTAGCCACACAACCTTGTCTTAAGAACAAGTGGGGCAAACTAGAAATGAAAAACAATGTTGAAAATGAAACTAAATTCCTAGCCTTACGATATAGGATGGTTGGTTTTGCCAAACTCTTTCCTAGGTGTAGGCAAACAATAAAAATACAACGCAGAAAATTAAATTTGTTTGATAAAAACAAGCCCTTGGGACTCCCTTGGGCTTGATTACAATGAGAATTAAAGAAAGAGAGAAGTGGGTATTTGTTACCCCAACTTGGGAGGTGTTTGCTTGACTTTAGATGGCCCCAAATGGGTTGTACCTCCCATTTTTTGGTGACAACCTGCAGAAAATCAACAAGCTAATGCTTGTTGGAAATGCTACAAAAACACCAAAATTCTTCAAAAAAAAATTGTTAGTGAAAACCAAAATTTTTTAACCTTTAGGACAGCAAATATTGTGTTGAAAGAGCGCTATTCAAGAGTAGAAAATGTACCCAAAGTGTTAGAGGAAATAGATAGATAAGAACATAAATTTTTAAGAGGAAAATGAGTGGGTAAAAAAATAATTTCCAGGTCTGAAATTACTCTTTCTAAACCCTTAGTAACATGTAAATATGGGATACTAAGCTACAAGATAAGCAAAGGGGGTGAGTAGATCCAATGATATTAACAAAATACTTTGCTAAAACTAGGAAGCTACTACACATAAGATCTATGGCAATACTACAATAGATCTATCCAAACAAAATACTTTGCTTAGACACCCAACACTTGATCTATAAGCAAAACTCAACAAAACCAAATACAAGTTACCTCCAATGTAGATCCAAGACACCAAGAAGACTCTCAATGCCAAAATTGTTGAAATTCTGAGGTCCTATGAGGCTGCCATCTAAGGTCTGTCCTTGACCTTAGTATGGCTCTAAGTTTCAATTGTTTGGCTGTCTTCTTTTGCTGTTTTAGGACAGCAAACTGTCATGTACTTTCTGCTCAATGTTTTATAGGTTAAGTGCTCTTTTAAGGTGCCCTTGCAAGTGTTTTCTTGTCA
>ML835101.1:20914-32123 GCA_009831015.1 Picea engelmannii
CTAAGCCTATGGTTGGGTGGAAACAAGCACCCCTCTCAGCAGTTGCTTAACCCTGGTGTCATTTCTGATAAGTGTTTTGCTTCTGACACCTTGAAATATATATGTATTTTGATAATTATGCTCATAAGATGCGGAACTGTGAATTTTTTCATTTTAAGAATGTCGGAGTATTATTTTGATCAGTACTAGTAGTTGTATATGATTATAACAGAAGAAACCACGCATGACTTATGTTGATAAATGAATTTAATTATGCATAAGTTGAACCAAGTCAGGCTTCCAGCCAGTTCTCGGGAAATTTTTTACCCTTATCTGTCTCCAGGGATGCCCCAGAATAGATCTCTTCACAGAGATTCCCCTCTTGGAAAGGTTTACCAAGAACCTGGAAAAAGGACTTGAATGAGCAAGTCTTAACAACCCTGTATGAGGAGGAATGACCCTCTTAAAATCCTGAAGTAACAGCGTAGGGATAAGTATCGATCGACAGACGAGACCCCATTGGAAGACCCATGGTCATTCACGACCGTTAGATTGACGAAAGAAACAAGGGCGTTACATACCTTGCCCCTTTTCCTCTATCTTTGTGAATAGCGAGGAAATCAGGATCGTAGACCCCCACGGTCCATGAGAACATCTGGACCGTTGATTTTTCCACATCCATGAAGTAGTGGAAGAGTGCACAAGGTGGGACAGATCTGAGCCGTTAGATCTTAGCTAAAAAAACCAACAGTCGTTGGATCTGTTAAGAGATGCATGGGGGTTAAGCCCTCGTGAATAGGAGGTTGAAAGTTCCGACGAGAGGCGTGGCCATCAGGATATTGACATTCGTGAAATCGGGAGTCACGATGACATGAGGTCGGGAACTTTCATAGTGAAAATCCCTAAATCAATATGAGCCGTCCATCATATAAGGACACGTTGACAAGATCGAGATCCCGTTTGCATTTCAGAGATCGAAGGGGCAAGATGCCGGAATATCTTAGCAGCAGAAACTATGAAATTGCGAGAAGCGATCAGGACCGTCCGTCATAGGAGGACGCATGGTGTCAATTAGAGCATGCGGGAAAAGTCCTGAAAGGAAAGTCATCCATCGGGAAAACGAGAATCCCATGGACAAGAAGTCCATACACTTCGAAATTGCGAAGTCCGGAATCCCGACAAAGTGAAAAGCATCCATTGGAGGGCCAACTGTCATTATATCGGCATATCGGGATTCGACGGATCACGAATCCTGAGGACGAGTACATTTCGGCAATGGAAAGTCTGAAAACCCGATAGGAGATAAGGCTGTGGTCTTGTGAGATAGTGGTCACTTGGGCTAGGAGTTTATCCAGGAGGGCTAACACGTAAGGGACCATATCGGTGAATTGGCTCATCGGGAATCACGGAATCGGGACTCCTATTGACAAGAGTTCAGGATTTCCCATGGTGGAAACCCCAGAGTAGATCTGAGCCGTCCGATTGATGGAGGCCATGTGTCGAGAGATTAACTGCATCGGGAAACCGGGGATCGAGGATTCGGGAGTCCCGTGATCGAGAGTCTGGATTCTCGTGATGATAAACCTCGATGAACGGACGAGATTATTTCAGAGGATCTCAGGGTCTGTAATGACCGTTAGATGTAGAGATGAGATGTCAACTTAAGCCAGGATGTGAATATGCTTTAGGATAAGCGACAAGCAGATCTGGACGACCAGAGTCCACCCGTCCAGATCTACGGTTGAGGTTCCATTTCAGAGCCCCCTTACTGTTCTGCCTTTAGCGGTAGGGGGGGGGGTCCAGAATTGGATGCGCAACTCTCAAACGGTTGAGATTAACTCATCATGATCAATGGCGCTCAAGTGGATTCCGGACCCCCCTTGCCATTCTGCCTTTAATGGGGAGGGGGGTCCGGAATAGTGTGGCGTGTGAAGTGGGGCCCCCCTCCTGTCATGTCAACTACCGTGTCGAGTTTCCCTTTCTTCCACATGTATTCCACTTAACTGCACGAAGGGGCCTATTCTCATTGGCGGTTCTCTACCCCTATTGGGATGTGTTCGTATTGGCCATTCGCTGGCCCTGTAGGGAGTCGCCCCCATTGGACGGTCGCTAGCCCTGTCGGGGTTCCGAAGTGGCAGAGTCGAACTATTAGACATTACTATAGCGCCGAGGCACGAAATACAAATAGGCACTGCGTCCAAATTGAACCGTGATCATGACCCGTGATCACATGGGAACGGAGAAGGAGAGAGAAAGAGCCAAATTACGCTGGGCCTCCATGGATATTTAGGGGTTTTGGTCCGGAAGAAGACCAGAAAATTTTGATTTAGGTAGTGGGTATGTGACACGAAGCATGCAAAAAAGTACAAAAAAGAGTGTAAAATCACAGAGGCATGGCCATTATCAATAGCAATCCTACTACTTTCCTATCTATCCCTGTATCTACTTGGGATTTACTAGTTTTATTACATTCCAAAATTTGAAGGTGTAAATATGAAAAAATGAAATTCCTAAGATACATAAAGTCCTGAAACACATTAGATACCTGGCTGGGGATAGACAATATGATCTTATTCTTCCATTTCTTCCTCATGCACTAGTCGATTCAGGTCGATTTGAGGTTGATCTGCTAGTGGGTAAGAGTCACTATGTTGTGCATGCACAACAACCTCCTGATCTTGTCTTAGCATCTCTCTAAGATAAGAAATTTGCCCCCCTCCAAATATTCCTACCAGAACCCTCACACTCTCTCTCATGTGAATGGCTAAGCACAAGTTTTCCTCCCACTCTCCTCACCTTATAATTTATAGGTCCTCTCTCGATCACTTCTGCTTGAAAATCTACACTTCAGTGAGTTCCCTCTTCCTATGATAAAACATAGCATACTGGTGTATGCATCCTTTCTTCCACCTCCACATTGGCATGCCTACAAATTCTTCTCCAATACATAATCCAACTCCCTTCGAACTTGGTTGATGCACCAGTGCGCCTCCACTAAATTTCACGGATGCACATCTTTATCACTAGCTAAGTTCACATGATGAATTTTGACACATCAATAATGTTCACATGAGTATCCTCGCCACGCACATGCTCTTCATTGCCTAACTCCCTTTCAATTTCTTCGATACACCACATATCGACAATGCCCATCCCTTTCACTTCGTTGCACTACATATCGATGATGTTCACCTCTTCTTCATCGACGCGCTACCTATTGACAAGTTTCCCTCTGTTGTCACCAATGAGTTAGTGAAAGGATGATGACCCTTCATCATCACCAAGCACGTCGATGAGGATCTTCTCACTCTCTCCAACATTGACTAGGTCAACTTGGCCCACCTTCGTTCTAAGGCCTATTCCATCCTCCTCCCAGCTTGGATCCTTTTTTCTCAGCTCAATAGTCAATCTCCTTACATTCCCAATGACTAATCTCTCCATGCCTATTTATATAGTTGGCCATTGTTTTATTATCTCGCCCAGTCCACTTCATATTGCAGTCGAAATTTAGTTTTCCTTGTCACCAATAAATTTCATCACGCACATCATACTGGATTGTTTGGTTTGTGTTTCTCGATTTTATGACTAAATTTGGATTGTGAAATAATTGTCTAGAGATATATGGATTAACCACAACACCTGTTGATCTTGCATTGGATCTAAAACACACTTTGGAATAAATTTGGTCCTTTCAACTCCTAGACAATACTAAGCGCATTGGACATCAATTGGTTGTTTTGGTGTATTTATAAATTTTTGCTATTGACACATCACCTCAGTTTCAATGGGTGAACTAGGAGCCTGTAAAGCGTATATGGTACAACAATTGACCGAATCTAATTTGCGCGAAGCAGCATAAAAACCAAGATCCGAACTTTTATTAAAAAACACCTTTGAGTGTAATTTTTCGGCATCTGTCAGAGTGGATTTTCATCCCCAAAATAGGCTAATTGTATTATCTTCTCCATTCTAATTCCAACACAACTGATGGAATCGAATTCTAAGGCCCAAAAGTTACAAAATGATCACCAAGGATTTCTAGCCCAGACTAGCTCGTCAGTCGTGACACCAATAGAATACTTGAATGGAATATCTAGTTGTCTTGCTAAAAATATTTCTCCACGCTATCCACATCGTAAAAAATGGCACCCCAATCTGACGTTGTATGAGTAACTTATGAGTCATTGAAATCACATTAGGAAGCGTCAAGACCTCCTTCGACAAGGTTATCGATTAGCATTTTCCACTCCCATATGCAAAAACCTCATTTAACAAAATAAGAAATTGTTTCAATGTAAAACTATTTAATTAAAATTTATTTCAATTTAAAACATTTAAATTTAAATCCATTTGAATTGACATAATTTAAATTAAATATAATACCTTTCAAAATGCATATTTGAATTTACTAAAGTGACTTGGATAAAAGTATGGAAACGGTTGTTGTTGGAGGCAGGCCAAAGCGGAAAAGCAAGTCATTTTTGGGGAAAGAAAGCATGCATGAGAAAAACGACAGTTGGAAGGGAGCACAACATGCTCGCATGCAAGGAAGGAAACAATTGGAAGGAAGAACAACAAGACCTAACAATAGTAGTCTTAGGATTTTGGTAATGCATTGTAAATGGCTAAGGATCCATAAGCATATAAATAGCGATACGTAGGTATCATAGGGGGTTGGCTTTTGTATTGTTCGGTTCGCTTCAGAGTATTATTAATTTTTTGTAGTTACGCAATAGTTGATGCGAAATGTAATGTTTTGTTGTAAGACTTATTTTGTATAAGTTGTTGAGCTAGAGAGGACGAGGGAGGGTAGATATTGAGGGTTAGATCGTAGGCTATGGAGCCTGGTGTGATCTAGTCCGCCTCATCTAAGATCTCACCCGACTAAGAAGAGTTGTAAACGTGGGGCACTGTATATGCGAACATAATATAATAAAAGAGATGAGAGCCAAATCTTTGTGGGCATAGCCCCAAGAGGGGGTGAACCACGGTAACATGTATGTTACGTGATGAAGGTTTGCATATATTATTGTCTGAAAAAGTTATAATTATGTTGAATGAATGAGTTATTATATTGCTTGTTTAAGTGCTTTTGCAATATTAAGGGAATAAGCCTATGGATTTATTGCATAAGTCGTGAATAACATTATGTTGCATTGACTAGTCATAATAATGGTTCAATACTTAGCTGGCTTATCTCACACTCAATCCTAGGTTGTAAACACCTAAGTATTACAACCACCCATTAAATCTATCTCGGGTGAGACTGCGCAATGCATTTTGTGTGTTGTGTTGCCTTCTAGTATACCAGGAGGGCCGATAGTTTTAGAGGATTTGTTGGAAACCTGAATAGACATGAACCCTGGGTCAATAAACTCAGACAGTATAGGAGACAAGTAACCAACAAATGGTTATGTTGTTGTTGGTAGGAACAAGAGAGGATTGAGTAGAGGAGATAAATCGAAGATCTCTCGGGAGCGAATCAAGAAAAGGTTAGGGAAGAGACCAATGAGCCATTAGGAAAGAATGTTGAGGTCGTGGAATCACACAAAATAAGAGATCGAAACTTGGCTAAGAACTAAGGAGCTAGAGTTTTCACAAAAAGACAATAGAAACCCTATACTAACACCCCGCAAATACCTTGAGAAATATGTGTTTACTAATTTACACGAAGTCTTTTTCTGTGATTTTCCGCATCTATTATAGGAGTGCATACTAAGGTTGAAGGATAACCATGCAGCGAACTCGATTCGACAGATAGAGTGGAGCCCAATACAGATTGAGCAACTTTAGAAGGTGAACAACAAATTCACCCGTGCAGTATACTTTTGGCTTGATAGTATTGTGGTAGGTTTTATCACAGAGTTTGCAGTAGACACAACGAAGTCATATAGTGCAGTGGAACAAGAGTTCCTACGGGGACCTCGAGGAAGGTACATTCAATCACTCTATACTTCGATTAAGATATTTCTATATAACAAAGGTGTAATGACAATTATGTCAAATACCTAAACTTCCCTGTGTGCTTGGGGGAAGGGGGGAAGCACTAACAAAAAGAGGAGAAATGAAAGGAGGAAAGGATAAGGGAAAGAAGGAGGAACCCTTGGACCCAATCATGATGGATGATGACCAGATCATGGCGATATCTTGAAAGACACGTAGCAGAGTACCCTACCAATACAAGGTGAACAACAAGAAGAGAGTCGTATCTATGAGGGAAGGATTGGTGAGTGATGAGGAAGAGGTAGAGGATATCCAAGCTGTGGAGAAGATTGAGGAAATCTTGTGCACAACATATGAGAGGAAGACGAGAGGTCCAAGAGTGGGAAGAGAAGGCAACAATCCTATCCATATTAATGTCAGTGTGGAACCCATAAACCCATGTGTGACTAGCACACCAAATATAACACCATCGTTTAGGCAACCGAAGTTCAAAACAAGTGAAACATCAGGAAGTACATATACACAAGGAACAACAACTAGAGGAGCCAATTCAGGTAGCACTAGTCAAGTATCTACACCACGCGGAGGTAGTAGTTAAGCATTCAGAATGGTAGAACACGATCCCACCATCAGGTTTCCCAAATTTCAAGGAGAAGTAGCAGAAGACCCTGAGAAACATTTGTTCATTTGTGCAAAGATCTGGGAAGAAAAACAAATCACCGATGAAGATACCAAACTTGCGCAGCTAGATATTACACTAAGAGACCACGCACTAGACTGGTACATGAGTTTAGATGCAAACAGTGCCCCTAGGACGACAGGGACACTGGAAGACATTAAGAAGTTACTGATAAATGAGTTCCAGAAGCCGAGCTTAGAGGATCAATACATGAATGAGATGATTGAAATAAGACAGAAACTAGGAGAATTTGTATGGGAGATTGATCAGAGATTCAAGCAACTGAAGGGAAAGTTAAATTATCTCATGACCGAGATGCAACATAGACACTTATTTGTCAATTCATTGTTACCACACTTAAAATACCCTTTGCAACAATAGAAGTTCCAAACACAGGCAGAAGCTCTGCAGGTAGCCTTACAGCTGGAAGAAAATCAGTATCAACAGATGGACCCAGCTATCGAAGAACTAAAGGAGGACTTGAAGAAATTAACATTTAAACTGAACCAGAATAAGAAAAAGGATAAATGAGAAGTCGTTTGGTGTAGCACATGCAGGATGGAAGGACACCAAAAGAATGAATGCCCAACATTCGCGCAATATATGGTAGTAGGAATGCCAAATCTGCTACCAACAGGAGGACTATGGTGCGAAATCTGCAAGAAACCGGGTCACGACCCTTATCACTACATGATGATGCAGAAATACCAGACAGCCCCGAAGCGCTCATATTGCACCTTTTGCAAGTGGGCCACGATGACAAAGATTGTAGAACTATGGAGTTGATGCGAGAAATGACATCCGACGCATATAGAGTGCAAGCAAAAAAGATGATTGGGAAAGCCGCTCCACAGGTTAATCAAGGTCTAGCTCCATACAACATTGTGCAACAACAGTATATTACTATGCAACAACCATATAATAACGCGCAACCACAATACAACATGGCACAATCTCAGTACAATACCGCGTAGTATAATCAGGTGCCTCGGTATAATGTGCCAAGAGGAGATCGAGCAAGCTACAGAGGGGGAGGATGAGCCCGAGGAGGTTTCAGATGAGGTAGAGGAATAGTGGTATGCCACAATTTTCAACAAACGGGACATTACGCAAGGGATATTCCACTTCCACCAGCCACTTGTATGTACTATCATGCATCGTACCATGATTCAAAGGAATATCCAACACTACTAGTAAAGATCCAGGAAAAGAGGAACCAGAACATCCAGAATGTTCAATGGATTTCAGCCGAACCAAGGGATAAAGGACATAACATCAATATAATTACTTGTGGAGGAGCTAAAATAGGCGCCAACGTTGTTCGACAAGAACCAACACAAAACCAGTGGGTAAAGAAGAACGCTAAACCAAGGATACAATTCGACGCACAGAATGAGAAGTCAATATTTACAAAAGCCATACAAGAGTTTCAGAAGGAAGACATAGCGTTGACTTCAATTGCGCGGGAAATCAAGGAAGCACCCGAATACAAAATGCCTCCGCTATTGGATCATACCAGCAAAATACATTCCATGGTCCAAGTAAGTACAATCAAAGGCTTTTAGCAATCTTTTGTAAAATTATTAAATGATCTATCATCTATGAAAATATTGCAAAACATATTAGAAAAATATAACATAGGGACGAAAGAAAAACTAGAACCAAAAATTGTCAATCACCTACATACAAGGAGAAGAACCAGTAGGGAATTTAGACTGAATGCCAACATTGGATATTTCAATATGGGAGACATTATACTAGACCTAGGATCTGAAGTTAATGTACTACCAAAGAAGACATGGAAATGCATGGGAGGTCCCACACTAGGATATTCACTTGTTTAATTGAAACTAGAAAACCAACATAGAGTTCTACCGATAGGTAGACTGAAAGGAGTGACAATAGACCTAGATGGAGTGTGCACTAAAGAAGATTTTGAAGCCATTGAAATAGTGGACGACACAACACCTTACCTAGCGTTGCTTGGTCTAGATTGGGCGTTTGAAAACTAGGACATAATCAACTCAAAGACCAGAAAAATGACATTTGAGTCAGGAGAATACAGGGTCATCGCGCCATTGGACCCATCAGAAGGGGAGAGGTTTGTGGAACCTACTTGTTTGGACCTAGAGGAAATCGGCTAGTTGTATAGAATAGTTGTGCGTGATGAGAATTACGTAAACCCAACTATAGACGGGATACTCAGTTGGCGGATCATCACTTCTTGTGAAACAGATTCGGATATCAGCTTAGAGAACTGGAAACAAAGGCTACACAAAGTGTCCACAAGGAGATGTGAAAGAATAGACCGCGCAGTAAGAATCGTTTCCACTGAGTAAACGATTTGGAAACATTCTTAGCACAGTATGAAGATGAAGTCTTAGATAACCAGAGACTGTTAGCACTTGATCTAGCACTCAAGGCCACACCTACAAGATGGTGGGGCGCACACAAAGTAACCATCACAGACTGGTACCAATGTAAGCGGTTACTCTGCATAAGGCTCGGTGCAGAAGAGAAAAACAACAAACAACAGAATTATGATGGACAAGAGGCACTAGCATAACACTTGGAGAAGTGCAGAACGTTGTGGAAATCGACACCCCCAGAGGAATGGCCTCATCACTTCATACACAACCTAGAGGGCATACCAACAAATTGGTATACAGACCAAGAATTACGCAAAGGAACTATGACCTCGATGACATTGCAACATAATTTTACAGTCACTTTCTCATTCGAGCATGAGAACCCCAACATAGATGCTGCGCTGAAATAGATAAGAGCAATGATATTCATCAAAGAGCCAGAAGTTGAAATGATCACAGAAGAACAACAATGGAACAAGCAAATAGTTAAAGAACTTTTGTCATGTTACCATGTGCAAGAGGAAGCATTGGATGAAGACGACCCACGCGATATTCAGATTGAAGAAACACAAGGAGAAAGAGAAGTGGAAGGTCCACCTATATAATCAGAATTTATTTCTGCATCGATCAAAGTAAAGAAAGTCAATATTGGGATAGCTGAGCAGCCCAAAATGGCAAGCATTGGAGACTACTGGGATGAGTAAAAAGTGGAAAGCATAACATAGTTACTGCGCGAGTACAATGACTTGTTTTTCCACAACATTTACAGAGATGAAGGGCATAGTCAAAGAGCTAGGATAAATGAAGATACCACTCAGACCGGAAGCAAGACCGATCAGACAATGACCGTACAGACTGAACCCAATATATAAGCAGAAATTCAAAGTTAAGATCAACATGATGCTCGAAGCCGGCATCATAGAACCAATTGAATAATTAGAATGGATAAGCCCGATGGTAGTTTAGGACAATAAACAAGAAGGGATAAGGATATGAGTCAACTTGAGGAAGTTGAATGATGCATGCCTACATGACCCATTCCCTACATCGTTCATGGAAGAAGTGTTAGAGAATGTAGGAGGACATGAAGATTACTCATTTACTGATGGATTCTCAGGCTACCATCATATCAAGATAGCCCAAAAAGATAGATACAAGACTATGTTTGCGACAGAATGGGGATCTTACAAATACACAGTCATGTCGTTCGGACTTAAGAATGCACCAGCAATATTTTCTAGAGTAGTCATTGCAGCGTTTACGAAATTCATCCACCAGTTTCTCGAAGTATACCTGGATGATTGGACAGTCTACAGTTTTTTGAAAGACCATGTAGAAGTCTTAAGGCTAATGTTAGAAAGATGCAGACAGTTCCAGATATCACTGTCAGGCAAATTATATCACTTTTCTAATGACCTGAAAACATTAAAATGTCAAACCAGGGTTGGTAATCTTAGAGCTGCTACACTATATGTGCGGGTAAGAATCTTCTAAAAAACTATTCAAAAGAAGCCAAATTACTCTATCTATAAAACTCTCTACTTTCAAAATGTAGGAAAGGATATTTAAACATTAATTTTATCTATTCTATTTTAACCATCTACTGTCTTCAGCTAATGCGAAGCAAACCATTTAACCTATGTCAAACTAGAGAAATTTAAATACCAAACATAACTCTAAGCTATCCTTTGAATCATCTAAATTTAACTTTGAATCAGAACTCCTATTCTATCATCCATTACTTCACAATTCATCTATCAGAAATGCAGAAAGAAATGTCTTAATCACTAAATTCTTCTTATATCTATAGTGTTGTGGGTGCTAGTGGAGAAATACTCTATGAACCTAGATCTAAGAATAAAGATTTAAAATTCACTGTTTACAAAGAAAAAATTAAACTTCTAATGAACCGAAGTAATCATAACAGTGTTGAACAGAGTGACTAGTGCAAAATGGGTACGGAACACTAACAATAACTCTATTCTAGTTGTAAATCTATTTCCTATGGAAGGGAAATCCTATAAGATAAATTTAATCTACAAAATCACAACTAACTCTTAAATCTAATCCATTAATTATAAATTCAATCTAAATCACTAACTCTACAATTTCCTTCAACCGACCTGTGTAAAGGTAAATGATAAAAACTAGTCAGACTACAAACTTACAAGCTACTAATGAAATTCATTACCATGTGTGAATTTATCTATATTAACAAGAATTCAAATGATCCAAGCCT
>ML835101.1:48965-68828 GCA_009831015.1 Picea engelmannii
AGAGATCACAGAGATCGTTCGAATCCAGCATACATTTTACATTCACCGCCATGGCATTTCCCAAACAAGCAGAAGCAATCCAGACCGCCAGGAAAACCAGAGTTCAGACTAGGTCACGAGGACAGGTGGAAGATGGTGAACATAAATCATCGGAGATCATTGATATTGACAAAATCCCATCCCCAGACACAACACTGGTGAAACCTACACCCATACTGGAAGAAATCCAACAACCAGCACCGAAGGGTAGGAATAGGGATATACCAACAGAAATACATGAGCCACAGAACTAGGAAACATAAACCCTAAAGGAGGTGCAATCGGAGAACGTCTAAGCAGCTCCGAGAGTTAATGGAATGGCATTGATTCGAGAGACAAAAGTTGAGCCAGACGAGTCACAGACGACCATATCAGACCACCTAGCACAAGGGACGGTTGAAGATGTCGTAGATTGGTCGGAATGGTATACAGAGGAACAACTGGAAGCCACTAGAACTTCGAGCCAGCCACCATCAGTGAAGAAAGACAAGATATAGATACCCAGGCCACCTCGCAAGAAACCAGCATCAGAAATCATTCTACCACACAAACCAGCGGGGGTACAGGTAGGACCAGACCTGTTGGGATATATAGGGAAGATTAAATACTCTGACCACGATGTAGCAAACGAAGACAAGTTCCCAGAACTTTCAAAGAGGGTATTCTTACAGACTATAGGCATCAATAAGGTTGGGGAACCGGTCGATCAACCACTCCAATGGGAAACCGGGTTGGAGAAAACAAGAATTTTAGGTTTGTTGGACCTACCACATTTTGGCAGAGTTCAACACGCAACCGCATGCGTCAAATAGTTGTTAGTATTTACGCACGGTGGGGACATATGGTTGGATAAGCTCGTCTCAATAGACGTTGAGCTTATCGTGAAGATAACAGGGATTCGGGGTATGGATCCCGCACAGTTTCTGCATGAAAAATTGAGGGAGAAAACACTAGTCGAAGAGATGAATAAGAAGTATGGTACCAACAAAGGGACAAGAGGGATCATCATAAAGAGGATCAACGATGTCACAACACAATTGGGAGCGAACATGTTAGTCTATAAGCTGCTAAGAAAATTCCACAGGGAGGAAGTCTCGGCTGGAGTTGTTGCAGATGCAGCTCAATGCGTAGAAGGAACCATAGTGAGCTGGGTACTGTACCTCTTGAACTTGTTCCTAGATGACTGCAAGGATGTGCAATACCTAGGAATAGAGTTTCACTACTCATGGTTGATCACATTGATAGCTTTCATGGGATGGAAAGAGCCAAGGTATGTAGTTTTTTGTACCAGACCCAAACTGAATCAAGGAACGAGATATTCGTTGCTCAGAGCCAGGCCCAAGGCTAGGAGAAAAAAGGCGAATGGGGCCATCTTTGAAGGATACCTACGCGACCTGCAAGAATCCATATCCAAGATGTGGAGAATAACACTAGAGGCCGCCATGCAATATGGGAACATTTCCAACTTTAGGGCCACATGACATACAATGTGGGTACAGGTGTGGAAGGATCCTTCTAAGGAGTGGCTACAGATGCACTATAGTATCACAGAGGGTGACATCGACATGGTCATCAATGAATGGGATGATGAATGGAGGATTCCAGCCATCACCCAGGATATGCCGGAAGGAATAGCAGAAGAAGAGCCAGGGCAGGAAGAAACCTAGCCAAAATAAATCCAAGTGCCCAAGAGACGAAGAATGGGCCAAGGCAAGACAACATAGACAAATGAAGGGCCAACGAAGACATGGCCCCAGAACAGGAAGAAATATAAGATGCAGCCGACCAAGGAGTAGCAGAACTAGGCCGAGCCCGTGCAAGAGACTCCAGTAAGTCCCAACCCACAGGACTTAGGGGCAAACAAGAGGTCAGCCATGCAGCCAGAAGGTGCACGCAAGAAATCAAAGGCCCAAAGAACACTTCCAGAGTATACGATCACGGACGATGATGGGGAGATGATAGCCCGAATGGTCGAGGATTGTCTATCCAAGGACTTCGACCATGCTACGCACCACTGGGATAGGATTGAAGAGAAATTGGTAGACATGCGGTAGCTCCTCAAGCAAATCGGGGAAGGGCAGCCAACAAGAAGTAGGGGAATCGAATCATCATCACCACAGACAGAAGGAAGAGTGCAAGAAGAAGAATGTGATTCAGTCTAGGAAATATTGCAGCCACATGTAACATTCCACATCACCCCTAGTATATTGCACATGGAGGAAATTGTGGGGCATACACCCTTGAAGGACTTAAGCCAAATCCAAGGATACCATCCGGGGAACTACATAGGTTGCAGGTTAGCGTGAACCATGAGGTACAGTCCTGAGCACGCAAGGACTTAACTAAATTGAAGCAGGCAAGAAATGGGATGCACTATAAATATTCTATGAGTAGGATAAATCCGAGACCCATGAGGAAAGGGAGTGCATAAAAGGATTGGAGTAGAAAGTGGCAGGAGCTTACGAGAAGATTCCACAGGCCACGCAGAGAGAGGAAATCACAACAACAAAAAATATTGATCGGATTGTGTAGGAAATTGATCAATATCATAAGGAGATAGAGAATCTCTGGGACCAACTCACACCAACCACTCCACCAATAGTTAAGGAGCAAAGGGAGCATGAAGCAATAGCGTAGCTGTAGGAGATAGATCAACAAGTCATAATATCAACTGACTTGTTTGATAAATCAACGTAGCTTTGGACTAGCAAAGAGGAGGATCAGCAGGTCCAACAGTGGGACAAGGAAGGAGAAAGGATCAACGCAACAATCCAAGAGCTCAAGAAGAAGAAGAAGACAATACCAATCATGAAACACGTCAAAGGGACGCGGGACATGAAGAGATTGCAGGCAGAGCTAATTACTGTGAAAACCTAGAAACAAGAGTGGAAGGCTCAAATGGAACCATTGCAAGAATGGGTAGTAGAAGTGATGGCACAAGAAGAGGAAGCCAAGGAACGTATAGAACAGAACCAGGTAGAGTGTGTGGAATTGATCAGCAATGACATTGCGGTCCAAATGGTGGACACACTCAAGGAGAAGACTGCGCAGGCGCAGACACAGGCAACAAAGTTGAAGGAAAATTTTTAGGCGATCACAAAGGAGATCGAGGGAGCACACAAAGGTTAGGTGGCTCAGGACGAGCCACATGTCAGTGTTGAGGGCTTGTTGGAGGCTTGTTGGAGGTAGGCCAAAGAGGAAAAACAAGGCATTTTTGGGGAAAGAAAGCATGCATGAGAAAAGCGACAGTTGGAAGGAAGCACAGCACGTGCGCATGCAAGGAAGGAAACAACTGAAAGGAAGAACAACACACATGCATGGGAGGAAGACCTAATCATAGTAGGGTTAGGGTTTTGGTAATGCATTGTAAATGGATAAGGATCTAGAAGCATATAAATAATGATACGTAGGTATCATAGGGGGTTGGCTTTTGTATTGTTCAGTTCGCTTCAGAGTATTATTATGTTATTGTAGCTACGCATGAGTTGATGTGATATGTAATGTTTTGTTGTAAGACCTATTATGTATAAGTTGTTGAGCTAGAGAGTATGAGGGAGGGTAGATATTGAGGGCTAGATCACAAGCTGTGGAGCCTAGTGTGATCTAGTCCGCCTCATCTAAGATCTCACCTGACTTAGAAGAGTTGTAAACGTGCGGTGCTGTAGATGCGAACATAATATAATAAAAGAGTCGAGAGCGAAATATTTGTGGACGTAGCCCCAAGAGGGGGTGAACCATGGTAACATTTGTGTTATGTGATGAATGTTTGCATATCTTATTGTCTGAAGCAGTTATTATTATGTTGAATGAATGAGTTATTCTATTGCTTGTTTAAGTGCTTGTGCGATATTAAGGGAATAAGCGTATGGATTTACTACATAAGTCGTGAATAACAATATGTTGCATTGACTAGTCATAATAATGGTTCAATAGTTAGCTAGCTTATCTCACACTCAATCCTAGGCTGTAAACACTTGAGTATTATAGCCACCCATTAAAGTTATCTCGGATGAGACTATGCAGCGCATTATGTGTGTTGTGTTTCCTTCTGGTTTACTAGGAGGGCGGATAGTTTTAGAGGCTTTGTTGGAAACCCAAACAGATATGAACCCTGGGTCAATAAACTCAGATAGTATAGGAGAGAAGTAATCGACAGTTGTATAATGGTTTTAAATCTTATGTGAAAGGGAGGGCCCACGTTCCCCCTTTTCTAAATATGAGCGCCCATTTAAAAAAAAGAGAAAACCCTTAACTATGCTTATAACACTTGTTCATCAGAAGATTTAATATTAACTTTAGTGCATGGGTCAAAATACTTAATATTAACTTCAACGCACATCAGAAGACTTAATATAAACTTCAGTGCATGCAACGAGAGACTTAATATTAACTTCAGGGCATGGGTTGAAAGACTTAATATTAACTCCATCTCACATCGAAAGACTTAATAATAACTCTAGCACACAGGTCAGAAGACTTAACATTAACTCCATCGATTATGGTTGGAGAACTTACAATTAAGTTCAATGCACACATCGACGCACTTACCACTATCTCCAGTGATGTGGTCGACGTACTTCCTATGAAATCCAATGCTTGTGATCATGAGCTGAGCACCGATCAAGTTTCATGTCGTTGCTCATATGGTTACGAATAATCTGCTCCTAGATAGGATAGGGTAGGTTTAGAAGTAGATTATCTTTTTGCATTTACATAGTATGCATCTACATCTTATGTTTGCATAACCATCCATCATTCACCTTCACTGGTGGATTGGGCCACAACTGGTAAAACCAAAACCAGTAATGGTTGTTGGGACATAATCTGGATGGGTTCCTTATTCCAAATGGTGAGAGGTCTAATTGACACTTCTTACCAGGGGTAACCCTTGCTATTGACAAAGGGATATTTTGGACCCGTTAAAAGAATTGGCGCTAGAAGGAGGGTTGGATGAAAATCCTGCCCATGTGGAGTCATTTCATTAAATTTTAACTAGCCCATGGTTCCTCTCTTTACCTCTGTATGGAATGACCCTTTGAGTATTCCAAGATCCACCGAGGAAATTTCACTCAAGACAGTCAATCTCTTGTCAAACCCCAAATTTGATGGTGAAGGGAATGTCTCTACATTCCCGCATCTCAATCATTTTGAAATCACTTGATGAAATCTAAAGATTGTTCAAGACAGTGAAACATATCAACCATTCATCCTCACATTTGAAGGGATAATTAAATCCCAGTTTAGGACATTGCCACCAAAATCGGTCCATATCTAGAAACAATTTATGGAATTATTTATCGTTGCTCATGAAAATTATGTTTATGAAGAATTCATCGATGAAATTGTAGAAATATGTAGGCTCGAAAACAAATCTATGGATGATTTCTTTTGAAGTGTCATGTAAATTTATTACATATTTCCTGAGAGTGACGAACCCTCAGGCTGGGAAATATTCAATTGGTTTTCATATCTTGTATATATTTCCAAATAGTGCGATCTAAATGATAAAACCATCTTGCATTCACAAGAATTAGATCTTTTCATGAAAGATAGGGAGTACATGATCTCTGACCAACACTCTATCACAACTACAGGGGAATCCTTATCAGAAATATTAGACCCTTTATCCCCAGAGTGTGAACCATTCATCGTTTCCCCTTCCGACAATCATGAATATAAGATGGTCTGTGATGAATCCCCCATTGAATAAATCTCGTCATCTTCATAATTTGAAGATCTCCATACACTTTATACAAATTTATTTGATGATAATAACGTGTATGAGAACCAACCTGTTTATCATGCAGTGTTTCCTTCACATTATTCTTTGAATGATAAAGCATTGAATGATAAAAAAGAATGAGAAGGGTGCCCAACTTTGATTGATCAAACACTCATCCTTAACAAAACTTCATCTGAGTTGCATCACTTTGAAAGTCCTTCATATTTTAAATTTTGGGAACATGTTGAATCACAACTTTATATCAATAACCATGTTTTCAATGACTACTCTTCAGTTCCAGAATTGAATATAAGCATCAACCTATCACTCATTAATCCTATACAATATGAAATTTATGACCTTGATGCTCAGACGTTAATCACAGAGAAATTGAGGTATGCAGAGCACAATAAGTTTGTGGATCCTCGTGAAGAAGTCAGAGAAAATGAATAGCCCATCACCACGCAAATCATAGGAAACATTGAACTGATCCAAGAACCTTTTTCATCTCAATCTGCTCTAGAATTACATGTTACTCCCCAAGAGAAAATGAATCACTCATCCTTGGATTCTATCTCAATACTATAGCATTCGTCATTTGATTTCAATGATGTTGTAGGAGAATATTTGGAGTCATTTTTCACTAGATGTTTCCCTCGAACTATCAATTATCATCTCTCCTCTTAGCATGTGAAATATGTGAAATTTGGACCCAAGGAGATTTATATCGATAAGGAAGCACTCCAATTCAAATTCATACTTATGTCATATGCTCATTGTCTTACTTCAGGCCCTAGGATGAATGATGCCACCCACTCTGAGACTCTCGCACAAGATACATTTCACACAAATTTCATTTTTGAATCTCATAAGGTGCATCACTCACTTCCAGATTCCTCCTAATAGTCATATGATGATCATTGTAAAATTTATGAGTACATAATTGAATCTTGGTTGGAGGAATCTTACACATCCGCATTTCCCATAAACAACAATGGCGTCAAATTCAATTTGTTGAGTGGTGATTTTCTTGAATCAGTTCTTCCTATCTTTCATCTCACACTACTTCATTCTCTACAATTGGCCCTCAACCAATATGTGATTGCAGGTTTGGAGTTATTTGATTGGTTTCACTGGCACTACGCTCACACCTAGACTTATTTCATCCAATGTAGGATAGGTTAGGAATAGGATTACTATAGTTCTTTACTTATTTTTTGCTTGCATAGCTTAGATGTTTGCTTTTGTTTTCATTTGAATATCATAGATTTTGGTTTGTGTTTGTTTCTTCAATAAAGAGCACCAACTATTGATAGTTTAGTTTGGACATTGTGATGACTTACTTTAGTTTAAGTTCCTTTTTGTACAAAATATTTTTCCTTTCCATTGAATGAATTTCATTTTTCATCATTTGATTAAAATCTTGGCCTAAATCTGGTTATCATGAGGAAACCCTGTGTAGAGTTCTACTAGAATATCTTTGTTTTGCTTCAACAACACCAACTCTAACATACATGGCCGAATAGTTTATTACCCTCACCTGCTGAAAGAACATATGTTGTGTTGGCGCAAAGTTCGAGACCGGGGTTCTCAGAGGTTACCAACAAAGGTACTGTTGTAGTCTAGTTGCGTTGGCATATTCAACCTTCTGCAAGGGAAGGAGGTCTCACCCGAAGTGAAACCGAGACTTTGTGCGATAAAGTGAATTACAGAGGACACGTCATCAGATTTAGTATATCATAGAACAGATCCATACTCGGGTGTAAAGAGATCATAGGATAAGGATCCTTAGATCGACAAAGATAGTGAACAGTTTGTGTTGCGTAACGTTAAAATGAACACATGCATTACATAAGTTATTAAAATAGTAACGCAATTAGTAAATACACAACACATGATAGGTTATACGGAAGTAGATCCATCATTTATCCATACCACAACAAAATTATGTATGCCTGAATACTCCTTTCTTTATTATAATATCTTAGACTGGTTCAGTAGATCGTTCATATCATATCTTACATAACATAACCATAATTAGTTGTTTCTTTGACAGATAAATTCTAGCGAAATAGTCTCTTGTAAACTAGTGCAACATCAGGATATTAGCAAAATAGTACAGCGAAAACACGTGACAATTCTGAAATCCCCAACAACAACCAACCCTTTCTCGTTACAATTTCCCCAATTTATATTATTCCCTTGGCTATTTCTTGATTTTGTTGTTACACTTTCTTGACTCTGTGTCCTTTTGGCTGCACTCGAAGCTTCTAGGCTTTCCCGCTTCTTCCTCCAACTAGCACATCACTCTTTTTCCTTGATGGAACTCTAGTAGTTAGCTTTCTGCCATGTTGAATCCTCGTTGGTGTGCTCTATTGTTCTGAAAAACCTTTAAGCATCTACAAAATTAGTGCTTCAAAATGGAGGGCCCAACAAATCCTGACCACAATCCTTGACTTGCTCCGAGTGTTACAAGGGAAAAACTCTCTATGGCCAAGGGTAAACCACAACAAACAGGTATGACTGCAGAAATCAACTCAATTCCAACATGTGCTATATAAAATATATGTTCAATATGAGGAAGAAGCCTACCTTGATCCAATCGTTTGATTTCGTTCCACCGTTGAGCACTTTGACCCAAAGCTTTACACCTGTGAGAAGTTCTCAACAAACAAGTGATGCAAGTATATAGTGACAATATATAACATGAGTTAGCACATCAGATAGCACAATCCATTAATAAACATTACAAACATGCCCATGGATAATAATCATATATTTTCAAGATATTGATAGGACGGGAAAGGAGTATTTCTATTAATAATTGATCAACAGAAGTATCGACATTACAGAATTATGTGTCAACACGGTTCGAAACCAAGAAACCAAGTTCCTTCCAACTGGGTCTCCACCACTTCAATCCTCCACCAAAAGCAAGCTCATAGAAAAGAGGTAACGAGGTCCTCTTGACAATAAGGAAAGAGCTTGGGGGCTGAACACTGTGTTAAGACTTGAGGGACAAAGGGATGCAGACTCAATATGAAGTAATTTCTCCAAGGTAAATTTGCTCTCAAAGTTGAATTCTTTCTCTTCTTTTTCCATAGCTCGAAATTGTGCTTTTATAGCCTCCAAAATGCAACTGAAGGGCCGATTCAGAACGTTTCTAGTATATGGAAGGCCAAATATCAGAGATCTTTTGTCGTGACATGGAAACCTGGCCTCATTTTATATTTTCTGGCACAAATCCCAATATACGGGAGTTGTAGTGGAGCAGCAAGCGTATACACATCTTGCATAGCCATTAGGGAGCGTATATGTTGAAAAATATATAATTTTGGCTCTAGATTTATCAAAAAAGGGGGTTGATAAGTCTGCATAAGGAAATAGAAAAAGACCCTCTGTGTAAGATATCAATGGTGAGGCAAATCTTTCTATAAAACCAAGTCAACTTTTCATCTCTTTGCTTTGTTCTCCCTCAAATGGAGGGCCCTGCTATCCCCTACCCTAGGGATAACTAAGGATATCATGTATCGATGCCCACATGTCCTATACATGGAATGTTGAGAGTCGAATGACTTGAGCATGGCCCTAGAGGGCCCCTCTTTTCTTCACTGCAGCCCATTTATTAGCAACATCAGCATCCATCCCATTAGCATGGTCCTGAAGTAGCAGTAAGTCTTGCTCCATGAGGTAATGAGTCTGGGTATCATGGTATGTTTCACTCTGATTATTTAAGTACTTCAATATGTTTCATTGAATTTTGCTTCATTTCATAATGTTTTCTTGGAAATTATTCTCTTTAACTTTTTCATACCCAGAAGGGTGACATGATGCCCTAGTAATTTTATCTCCCTTTAGGATGGGTTGTCACTGGGTGGGTCTGTGAAAGGTCATCGTTCATTCCCTCCATACTTACCACTTTCCATGTGTATTCCTCTCATATACCCATACCTTTGTTTGTGAAGTTGGATTTTCCACACTAGGAAGGGTTGTACCTTGCCTTGTGGGAAGAAGGGGCTAAAGGCCCAAAGGGTAAAAGTAGATGGCAAGAGTTAAAATCCAAAGATGAAACTTTTGAGATGCTTCACCTGGGGATTCCTAAGAAAACAGTAAAAATATTCTCAATAAGAAATGAAACCCATAAGGAAAAAAACATGCAAGGTATTAGTTGGTGGATGGGAGGTCTCATCATGAGATGGCCTATTATGACCATGGGCATGTAGTGGTATGGAATTACCATCTATATTCTCACTAAACCAGGGTAGTGGCTCTTTTTGGCATAGCCAAGAGAAAGGGGGTCTCATCATGAGCCAACCTTTTCATATCCATGAAATGCTTGTGGATAACGTTGTGGATAATGTTGTCACTTATGGTCACCAAGCCATGACAATGTTCCTCAACTCTTCCCTTGAAGCATAAAAAAAAATATCAAAAGCAATGAAATTAAGAATAAAAGGCAATGAACGGGCTAGGAAATAATGGCATATATGACAAGGTGTAGCTCGCCCTCTATAAAGTCACCCACGGGTAAGATTTACATTTCCCTGTTATCATTTCACCCCATGCCCAAACACTACCCCACGCCACCTCATACACTTACATGACCTAGATTGGTTCTAGGAAACACCCCAAACTTAAGGAGGATTATCCCAATAGAGAAACCTGTGACCTTCTCCAAACCTGACTTTTTAGATTGCATAATGTCTTTGAGAATTTGTATGGGGGATTTGATGCACATGTTTCGATAATTTGATTATTGGATGTGATTTACATGTTATGATCCATGTGACTTATGAACCCCTGGAGGGTGTACTTGTTGTTGCAGGACCTTGCCGAGTGGACAGGTACACATGGGGGAATGATTAGCACGAACCTTCATGGGGATGAAAGCCCACAAATGGATGTTGTAACCCCAGCTAGAGGCAATAAGACATCAGAGATTTGCACCAGGAAGAAAGAAGGACGTCACCTTGGAGGCACCCTGGCAGACCTAGACCCAAGGGGATCTTGGTTTTCCACCTAGACGTTGAACTTTGAGAGCCCATGACATCACCATCATGAACCTACACATCATCCATAGCTAGGGTTTGAATTTTGAGGGAAGTTGTGAGCTAGTTGGCACATGTGGGCATCATCCAGGGCCTTTGGAAGCCAAATGCTCAGCATCTGAAGCCCAACGTTCCACCTTAGGGGATCAACGTCACCGTAGAAGGGAATGACGTCACCCTTGGAAGTGTTTTTAGATGCTAATTAATTTTATTTATGTCTAATTTGAATTTATTTGTAAATTGGCCAAGTCTGCCTTTATTTGACCTGAAATTAATTAAAGGTCATGAGTTTTGTATAAATAAACATAAAGTAAATTCATTTTTATCATCACAACTCCTCACATAAGAGGAGAGGTCTGCAATTTTCGCCCTAGAAGGGCTATTGGATGAAATTGTGAGGCACACTCTTGTATAAGGTTGATGTTTTGCAAGTGGATCAATCTTGGAAGCTTTTATGGTGATCTTGCATGGTATTTTCATGATTATTCTTGGTGCAAGTAGTTAAAATCTGCATTTTTGTCATTTATTGAATGGTTTATGTATGGTTTTATTTTCTCATACAAGATTATGAGATTGCATGGTATACTTAATGCTTGAAATAAGGAGCTTAATTTTCTACTTTCTTACTTTCTATTTTCCAAGATTTTCATTGAATTGATCAAGTAACTAATGAAACCTTAGAGCCCTAGTTTCCTAGCACTCTAAGGTTTTGACCTAGTTATTTTTGCCTAAGTTCTTGTTAGGGACCTAACCCCTCACATAGGTAGAATAATATATTTTGATGTAATAAAGGTCAATATTAATAAGGCCTAGCAATAAGGAAGAATAAGTTCAATGTATGAATACCTAATAGAAGCTTCTGCTTCTAGAAGGATCTTCCTCTAGATGGTTCTTTTTATAAACATATTTAGTATAAATAGGAGTCGAGGGTATGAGAACTTTTTTCTTGGATATTATTGTAATAGAGCTCTGCTCTGCTGGAGGTTTCCCCTTAAAGAGGCAAGTGAACATTGCTCTCAGTAATCAAAGTGCTATTTCTGGTGTTATTCTGATATCATTCTGGTATTATGTGGTTTTGTTCTAGTTATATTGTTGTTCATCTGCCATTTCTAGCATTTTATTTCTGTTTTGCATACTTTTTATATTTGGAATATTACAAGTTGTATCAGAGCACTTTCCTCAGCATAAAATTGTGGGTTAATTGTTTTTCAGGGTAGAGACGTATTCTGACGTCTTTAAGCTACAGAGATCTATCGTTACGTGCAAAAACCCGCGGTCAGGGATTCATACACACAAGAAATACAAGTGGCACTTAAGTGCACATCTGTTGGCCACCCTTGTAACCCTTGTTGGTACCCCTTTGAGTGGTAGCGCATCAGACAACACCTGTATATGGTTTGACCTAGATTTATTGAAGCCCTCTTTAGATAAACCGATCAACTGCCTGACTGTTATAGTGCCACCGAGAACAACACTCGGGAATATACTCTCTAGTACCTGGGTAGTCGAGTAGTATGGCTAAGGGCATGGTCTAGCCTCCTTAGTTGGTGCCCTGAGATATTGGGTCGAGTACTACTGTTGGACCCTGCATGTATATCAGAGAGCTATAGCACAAGGCAAACCCTTGTCCATAGAACCATTGAATACCTAACCTTTGGGGATAGAAACAAAAAACAAAACAAACAAGATTTGTTGTTGCACAACTATGTCTCCTGCATTCGAGTTGCCAAATCACTACACATTTCTTCCTGATTAAGCATTTGGGCATTTCATCACTGCAATATTCTTCATATCGGAGTATAACTCCGTAGGTGTAAAAAAAAAAAAAGTCTAGATCATGCTGCACCATTATTTGATACCTATTTCATTGGATTTCTCTCTTTGCCTTTATCACATTCATACCTATCATTTTTCAACAAATTTGTTGACCCCACCCGCCCCTTTTCGGTTCCCTCATCATCATGGCACATACTCGTAGCCAATATTTGGAATCTTGCTTCAATACCTTGCAATCTAATTTCACAGAAACCCAACAAGAAGTGAGACAACTCAGTGCCAATATTGCCACCATGAATAAAAACATGCATTCCTCCATCATCGCCTCAATCGAGGAACTCAAACAAGACCTAAAATAATACATTAATATCCAGCTTGAATCTGTCACTACGATTATCTGTACCAGGCTGCATATCCCTGTAGATCCTCTCTTATCTGACCCACCTTTGCATACTAAATCTTAAACTTCCTCGCATTCCCATAATTTCAGCCCCATAACTTTCAGTGTGACCTACGCCTTCCGGGTGTGGATGTGACCAAATTTTATGGCTTGGATCCCACTCGTTGGGTAACTCAAATGGAAAATTATTTCTCTTTGTATGGCATTAGATGAGTTGACCAAACTCTAGTATGGTGTTCTCCATCTAGATCAAGAACGTTGGCAATGGTGGCAATGGAGAAAAATGACCCACCAAGGGTATGTTTCTTGGAAACACTTTGTGGCAGAGCTTTATGAACGCTTTGACACTAACACCAACCTTTAGGCCATTTGACAAAGTTGAAACAATCTGGCACAGTGGAAGACTTTATAGCTTCTTTTGAGCGACTAGCTTTTCGTACAGAGGGCATGTATGATGCTTTTTTCCGAGAATGTTTTATCGGTGGCCTCAAGGATGAGATTCGTTCCCATTTCCTCATGGCCCAGCCTCAGAGTTGGGTGGAGGCTACTAAAATATCTAAGGAAGCACAATAGGTTGTTTCTTCTCAAAACTGGAAACCCTCCTTTATTCCTCGCACTAAACTAGTAAATCCCACTCCTCCTTCTACTCCACTAAAGATCCAAAAATTGACCAAGGTCGAATTGGATGAATGCCAACTCAAAGGAATTTGTTATAATTGTGATGAAAAATATTTTCTGTGACACAAGTGTAAGGAACAAAATCTTTTTATGGCCATCTCAGAGGATGTTTCAGAAGAGGATGTTGAAGCTCCCCTTGTGTCTGTGTCAGCTGAACCCATTGACATAAACCCTCCCTCAGACCCTCCCGAAGTAGAACCAGTCATTTCCCTAAATTCTCTCACTGGATTCTCTACTCCCCAAACCCTCAAGCTAATTGGTTACATCAAGCATAGGAAGGTCATCATTCTTATTGATAGTGGAAGCACCCATAATTCTATTCATCACCGCATTGCTCAAGAAACTAATTTCTATATCCGTGCAGTCAGTAATTTCCAAATCATGATTGCCAATGGCGATTCTATGAAATGTGGAGGGCATTGTGAAAATGTGCATCTCCAAATTGGTGACTACCACCTGAAATCGCATATGTTTGCTATTGACATGGGTGATTGTGACAATTTGTTGGGTGCAGACTGGCTAAGGACTTTGGGTCCCATTCTCATGGATTTTAATAAATTAACCATGCAATTGGACCAGGAGGACCAACAATATAAGTTCCAAGGCATCACCATTGGTTCCCCTAAGATCATTAGTTCCCATCGCATGGAAAAGCTGCTCAAAAATGGTCATTCTGGTGTTATTGCCCAACTCCATGCCATACAAGCAATGAAGACACTCTCTGTGTTGCAATACCTCCAATCCATTCTCTCTAAACATCAAGTGGTTTTTTCCACTCCCCAAGGATTCCCTCCTTCCTGTGGTGTTCATGATCATTCCATTCTCCTTGTCCTAGGAAGCCTTCCTCCCAATATCTGTCCCTATCGTCACGCCTTTTTCCCAAAAAAATTAAATTGAGAAAATGGTTCAAGAACTGCTCAACGCATGTGTTATCCGCCCTAGTACGATCCCCTACTCTTCTCCTATGGTCATGGTCCTTAATAAATAAGGTTATTGGCGCACGTGTCCTAAATTTCGCGCCCTCAACAAACTCGCCATTAAAGACAAATTTCCCATTCCTATCATTGATGACCTCTTGGATGAATTGAGTGGCACCCAGTTCTTTACTAAACTTGATCTTCATTCCAGCTACCACCAAATCCATATGAAAGAGGCAGACATTCCTAAGACTTTCTTTAGAACTCATGAGAGCCACTGTGAGTTTTTGGTCATGCCCTTTGTCTTGTGTAATTATCCCTCCATTTTCCAAAGCCTCGTGAATCATGTCTTCCATCCTTTTATCTGTCATTTTGTCTTAGTTTTCTTTTATGATATCCTCATCTATAGCAAACCCTGGGCATACCATCTTGCTCATGTGGATTGAGTTCTCCAACTACTCTCTCAGCACCAATTTTTCCTGAAACAATGCAAATGTGATTTTGGCACCTTGGAAGTAGAGTACTTGGGTCATCTTGTTGGCAAGGCCAGTGTCAAGGTGGATCCTAAAAAGATTGAAGCTATACAATATTGGCCTCACCCAAAGACTCAAAATCTTGCGTGGATTTATGGGCTTAACAAATTATTATTGCAAGTTTGTTAAGAATTTTGAAAAGATTGCGACACCTCTCATTGCACTCCTTAAAAAGAATTCTTTCACTTGGACTCCAGCAGCTACTCAAGATTTTCAAACCTTGAATATGGCCATGTGCACCACTCCAGTCCTGGCCCTTCCTGATTTCACAAAGACCTTTGTCTTGGAATGTGATGCTTCAGGGAAACGAATTGGCATTGTCCTTATGCAAGAGGGTCAGCCTTTGGCCTTTACCAACAAACAATTGTCTGAGCGAAATTTGAGCAAATCAATCTATGAAAATTAAATGTTGTCTATTATGCATACTGTTGATCTTTGGCACCCTTATCTATTGGGGCAACGCTTTCAAATTAAGACAGATCATCAAAGCCTCAAGTATTTTCTGGAACAACTCATTTCCTCCCCAGAGCAACAAAAATGGGTGACTAAGCTCTTTGGATATGATTATGAGATCATTTACAAGAAATAAAAAGACAATGTGGTTGTGGATGCACTTTCTTGAAAATATGAAGATGAAGGGTCCCTTTTTTCTCTCTCCTTCATTGTATTAGATTGCCTCCAAGTTGTTCACTAGGAATGGCTACACGATCCCAAAAGTTTGCATCTGATACAACAATTGCAGTCCAATTCTCCATTTCCCCAGGGTACTCTTGGCTCCATGATGTGCTTCGATACAAAGGCCGCTTCTATTTAAGTAAACAATCAAAACTTAAATCCACGGTACTTTCCGAGCTTCATGCTACACCCACAACTGGGCAATATGGGTTTACCAAAACCTATGACAGGGTCAAACATTCTTTTTTTTGGGATGGTATGAAACATGACATTCATAATTTTGTGGATGAATGTGATGTGTGTCAACGCAAGAAGGGTGAAACAGTCAAAGCTCTTGGCACACTACAATCGCTTCTGATTCCACCTACTATTTGGCGGGATATATCTATGGATTTTATTGTAGGCTTACCTAAATCGGGCAATAAATCAGTCATCATGGTGGTAATTGATCATCTTTCCAAGTATGCTCATTTTTATGCTCTTCAACACCCATTTACAACATCCACTGTGGCTCAAGTTTTCATGGATCAGGTCTTCAAGCTTCATGGCATGCCGCATTCTATTGTTTATGATCGTGGCCCAACTTTCATCGCCAATTTTTGGCAAGAATTGTTCAAGCTACAAGCCACCCAATTTCATCTTAGTAGAGCTTATCATCCCCAGATTGATGGTCAAACTAAATTTGGAAACAAGTGTTTGGAAACATATTTTCGATATTTTTCCTCAGAAAATCAAAATCAGTGGGCTCAATAGTAAACACTAGTTGAATGGTGGTACAACACTTTATACCATACAGCTACTCACATGACTCCTTTTGAAGCGGTATATGGACAAAAGCCACCTTCAGTTCTCTCATATTTTCCAGGTGTCTCGAAGGTCCAGGCGGTTGACCAAATGCTTACAATTCGAGAGGCTATTCTCCATACCCTCAAAGAGAATTTTTTCATGGCCCAAAATCACATGAAGCAACAAGCAGATCAAGGTCGTTCTAAACGTCAATTTGCAGAAGGGGATCAGGTGTTTCTTCGACTACAACCTTACAAGAAAAAATCCCTCAAGGCTGACCATTGTCAGAAACTAGTGCCCAGATTTTATGGTCCTTATACCATTCTCAAGAATGTGGGACAGGTGGCCTATTAGTTATCTTTTCCCAATCATTCTAAGTTGCATCATGTTTTCCATGTTTCCTTCTTAAAGAAGGTGATTGGAACTAAGTGCCAAACTCAAACCAACCTTCTCGAGTTGGATAAAGAAGGCTCCAGTTGGCTACATCCACAAGTATTTTTGGACCAATGTGAGCATCGTCTACGTCAGCGAACCATCAAGGAAGTGTCAGTCCAGTGGAAAGATACAACTCCAACAGATGCCACTTGGGAACCAACTACCATTCTGCAACAATTTCCACATCTCAAACCTTGAGGACAAGGTTGTTTTTAAGGGGGAGAATATGTTAGGGACCTAACCCCTCACGTAGGTAGAATAATATATTTCGATATAATAAAGGTCAATATTAATAAGGCCTATCAATAAGGAAGAATAAGTCCAATGTAAGAATACCTAATAGAAGCTTTCGCTTCTAGAAGGATCTTCCTCTAGATGGTTCTTTTGATAAACATATTTAGTATAAATAGGAGTCGAGGGTATGAGAACTTTTTTCTTGAATATTATTGTAATAGAGATCTACTATGTTAGAGGTTTCCCCCTCAAAGAGGCAAGTGAACATTGCTCTCAGTAATCAAAGTGCTCTTTCTGGTGTTATTCTGGTATCATTTTGGTATTATTGTGGTGTTGTTCTGGTTATATTGTTGTTCATTTTCCATTTCTAGCATTTTATTTCTGTTATGCATACTTTTTATATCTGGAATATTACAGTTCTTATCCCATAAAAATCATAAGCAGAGCAAGGTGCTAGGTCCTAGAATTGCTTACACCCTAGTATCTTGTTTTCTTGAGGAAAATTCATAGAGGGACTTAAGTTACTACTTTTCCTATGCATTCCTCTTGGAATTTTGTGCACTATCAACATTGATTTTCAGCCTTAGAAGAATCCATCCACTTGACTCCATAAGCCCTAGAAGGCACTATTTCCAACCTCTCTCTTATTGAAGGATTGATTAAACACTCAAACTCTCTTCCTTGAAGCTTTTGCTAACTTCTACTAACCCTAAACTAGACTAATTCATTAACTAACTTTCTGATGTTGCAAATCATTGCTACAACCATACAAATTCATGCTAAATTGCCCCATTCACCTACATAACTCACACTTAGCTCATCCGGAAATCACTTGTGACAATTGCCAATCAATCTACTAGATAAATGTTGAGTTTGCATGGTGTTTTCTTGCAATTTTGAGCACTAGAATTTGTTGTTGTTACAAAATATTTCTACAGCCATATAACTGCATCAAATTCTCTGCAAAAGTGATATTAAATGCTAGCTAAACATTGCCAACTTTGCTTGTGACAATTTATTATCAATTTTCCTAGTCAAAGTTACTTTTTCTTTTCTTTTTCAAGAAATTTCAAGGCATAATTCTTGTGGTTGTTACAAAATATTCATTGTTGTTATAAATTGTTACATTGCTACAATTTTACATCAGGTAGCCCATTTTTTGAAGGTTTGTGGTCTTAAGAAGCACTAACATCATATTTTGTACTTGAAAGCTGCCATATTTTCTTTGTTGTCTTGTTTTGGGTAGGTACACTCCATTTTTTACCATTGCTTCATCCCTTAAAGACTTTAAGAACCTTTTGACTTGAGTGACCAGTGAGAGGGGGATTTTCTTGCATCCTTGCCTTAGTCTTATCATCCCTTTAGGTCATTGGGGACATCTCCCCTGGGGTAACTTTGTTATACTCCTAAATAGAAAGGGGTTTCTTATTAAGGTGATAGTTATAGGTCACCCCCAATTACGCCAATATTGCATTCACTTGCCTTGGGCTTTGGGCAAGTACAGACTGTGAAATAACATTTTGGTGTCGTTGTCAGGGAACACTGAGTCAATATTCCTCGACGACACTTTTTCAGTAACCCTTTATCCAAAGCCTTATTTTCACAAAGCTTACATGGTGACTCGACTAATGGTGATTCCCTCAACCCTTTGATAATCCTTAAGAGGATATCTAGCGACTCCACTAACCTTTTCCAAGTTATGGGATCATGGCACCCTAGGAACAAGTGTATCCGACTATTGATTTCAAAAAATTTCAAGGATTCCCTCATTATTTTGATGCAAACTGGTTAAACAACTCTCCAAGATTCGGAGGCCTCCCAATTACTCACATTATATAATTCTTGAAGTATATAAGTTAGATAGAATTGGAAGGGGAGGATGTTTTGGTAAAATTGTTCATACTTTCTTTGCCATATTTTTTGCTAGATTGGTTTAATGGTTGTTGGAAAGATAGGGCTATATCATCTTTCATAGAACTCATCAGTAGGTTTATTGAGTTTGTCAAACCACAATGAAAGACATATGAAGATTCCCTTCAAAATATCACAATAGCCCTAGAGGATGAAGGATTCACCACTGAGATCGTGGAAGAAATCAGGGATGTGTGCCATACTCAAGAACCCTTGGATATAAAAGGAGAGATTTATGAAGAAAGTTGTCAACCCCTTGAAGAGGAGAAAGATTTTCCCCGTGATCCAATAGAATGAAGTAAACAATTGACTAAAGAAGTGAGTTATGAGGATGAAGCACTAGTATCCGCTCCTCCGTCCGATGAAGCTCTCCAAGATCCTATCTCTCCTGTACAATATGAAGAGAATGAGGTGATTTATTTTCCTTTCCACGTTTTTTATGACACTTTGTTCTATGATTCAGAAGGTGAAGAAGTAAAGGAACCCTTGGAAGAGCTCGGTCCTTCATTTTCTGATGAAGTTGAAAAGATGATTAAAGAGATGAGTCTTGGGGATGATGTATTGGACCCTCTTCCATTTGATGAAGTCATCCAAGCCATTGACACTCCTGCACAACAAGAAGTGATCACGGTAATTTAATTCCCTTTCCAATATTTTGATGATGCTTTATTTTATGATTTGGAAAGTGAAGAATTATTAGAGGATCCCC
>ML835102.1:6243-21260 GCA_009831015.1 Picea engelmannii
AATATAAAGTTGAAATTAAATCTTCCATAAATGCAGCAAGTATAGGTGCACAATTGAAGTCTCGAATCCAACACTTTCTACTTACATACGAAATTTTTTATTTCAATGTACATAATTGCTTGGCAGACTCTGGTGATTCCCCCAACATCATACCATACTCAATTTGTCAAAGAATAAATGGTGTCCCATAATTGACTATCCTAAGGATCATACAATTAGATATGTCAGATGTTAAAGTAAGAGGTGAGATTAAAGATGTTATGATTAGACTTGCATCTGACCCTAGGGTACATCAGCTTATTGACATTATTAGTGTTGATATTCCAAAAAGCTATGGTTTATTGTTGAGAAGGGACTAGTATGCTAAGCTTCAAGGTTATTTCTCTAAAGATTGGTCCCACTTATGGCTCCCATACAAAGGTAATCCAAATAAGATACAAGTGAATAGTGAGGCTCATATGAAGCATACGGTAACGGAACTGGAAGGTAAAAATGAGCCAGCTAGTTTCGCCCATACTATGTTGGGAAATTGGTTTTTAGAGACTGATCATGGTTGTTATGAAACATAATCATCTCCAATTCAGTCAAATATACAGTCTGAAATCCTTCCACACACTCATAATAATGCTTGTAGTATATTAAAAGGACTAGGATTTTGCATGACTAACCCATCTGTACATACTAACATGTAGACGATGTTCTTTGATGGCTCCAGATATCAAGAAGGAGTCGAGGTAGGGTGTACCCTTATTGATCCAGAACATCATAAAACTCTCATATCCTATTGTTTAGAATTTGAATGCACCAACAATATTGTTGAATATGAATCCCTGGTCCAAGGCCTAAAGAAAGCCATCGACCTTAAGGTAAAATGCCTTCAAGTATTTAGTGATTCAAAGATAGATGTCCCACAGGTAAGAAAAACTATTCACTACTTGTCTTCCCACTTGAAAGGTTATCAACATGAGGTATGGAAATTTCTCTATTCCTTTGAATCATTTAATATTGTTTATATACCTCATTGTCAAAACATTGATGCAGACATTTTAGCAAATGCAGCATCTGGGTTCGTGCCCCCTAATGACAGTTTTTCTATTGAAATAATTTCCAGGCCTTCTATACTAGATAACGACACAAAATGGAGGGTATTTAATAATGATACTCAAATTATAAATTTCCTTACCAACTTCGACATGTGCCGAGACTCAGTAATAGATGATGAAGTGCATGAACAATATATTCATGACGCCTAGGACGAATCAAGTAATATAAAAAGCTAATTGCATCCCGAAAAATGTGTTGTCAGTTGAAAAGTTGTTTGATTTATAGACTAAGTTCAGAAGGCCCATAAATCTAAAGACAAACAGCTCTACTATGATGTATTTCTTGGTGAATATAAGGACCCCTAAACAACGCAAATACATCAATTTGGGCATTTTTTGTTCAGAAGCAGAAAAGCATACATTCACGCAACTATTTAAGAGATATCACAATGTATTTGTCTGGACATATGAATATTTGAAGACATATGAAACCTTTATTATTCAGCATGTGATTCCTATCAAAGAAGGCATCAAACCATTTCAACAGAAGTTAAGGAAAATGCATCTGACCCTTGAGCCACTCATTCAGAAGGAATTAAAGAAATTACTAGATGTCTGGATAATCTTCAAAGTTCGTCACTCAACCTGGGTGTATAATATGGTACCTATCAGGAAGAAATCGGGGGAGATCATAATTTGCATAGATTTCTTAAATATGAATCGAGCTTCCGATAAGGACAACTATCCAACTCCCCCCATGGAACAAATCCTATAACTCGTCTCTAGCTATGAAATGTTTTCTATGTAATATGGGTTTTCTGGTTACAATCAGGTTCTCGTAGCAAAGCCAGACCGATTAAAGACCACTTTCATAATGAAGTGGGGAACATATGCATATCACAGAATGCCCTTCGGTCTAATCAACATCGGTGATACCTTTCATAGGGAAATGGACATGGATTTCAAAGGTCTTATCATTCATAGCATGGTGATCTATATTGATGATGTCATAGTTTATTCAAAATAAAGAGTTGATCACCCCAAACATGTGAAGCAGATATTTGAAAGATGCAGAAAATATGATATTTCTCTAAACCCCAAGAAGAGAATCTTTGTTATTTCATAAGGTAAATTATTGGGGCACATTATTTCAAAGGATGGGATTTTCATAGATCCAAAGAGAACTAAGGATATTATGCAAATCCCACCTCCACATAGAAAAAGGTCTATGTTGTCCTTTTTTGGAAAAATCAATTTCGTGAGAAGATTTGTTCTAGATTTCACTGAAATCAATAAACCTATTCAGTAGATAATAAAGAAGGATGTTCAGTCTAAATGGATATCTATTGAAAATGAGACCTTCGAGAATATCGAGGACACCATAATGGCTACACTTGCTTTACAAGGTCGAGACTTTACTAAGGGTTTATTGTTGTCTACTTTTGCTTCTGGCCTTTCTCTTGTAGCATTTCTCACCTAAAAGGACCAAGAAGCGAATGAGTGCCCCATAGAATTTATGAGCAATGAACTTCAAGGTGTTGAACTAAATTATCCACCAGTAGAAAAACAATATTTTTTTCTCTGCAAAGGTATCAAATAGTCCAGGCCTTATGTATTGAAGAACCATACCAAGGTGATCGTCCCTCACCCGGAGGTCAAATCTCTGCTTGTGCAGAAGGAACTAGGTGAAATACGAGGCAATTGGATGATTGCTTTATAGGAGTATGAACTTGAATTCAAACCATAAAACATCGTTAAAGGTCAATTCATGTGTAAGCTAGCAACTGGAGTCATGGATTTTAAATATCAAGAAGAAGATGAATGGAAAGAGGAACCAACCCTCTATACACAACAAGTTCCTTATGTCCCATAAATTGAGAATTCACGTTACAATGATCTCAAATACTATCTTCAACATGGCTCCACTCTTGATAATCTTAATTCCAAATAGAAAAGAGTGCTAAGGCTAAAATCTGCAGAATATCAGTTGGTGCATGGTGTCTTATTCAAAAAGAATTATGACGGAGTTCTACTCCGATGTCATGAAAAGCAAGATGCTGACAAGGTTCTCAAAGACATGCATGATGGACCAGTTGGAGGTCATTTTTTGGGAGAGACCATAGCCCACAATATATTAAGAGTTGGGTACTATTGGCCAACATTATTCAAAGATGCTCGTGCCTACTCTTGAATTTGTGACGTTTTCCAAAATTCAACAGGAAGAGAGAGTAGGGAAGTTGTTCTACTTCAGCTTGTAGTTGTTGAAAATCCCTTCAAACAATGGGGGTTGGACATAATTGGTGAGTTCAATCCTTACTCATCCAAATAGCACAGGTATATTCTAACTGCCACAGATTATTTTACTCCCTGAACTGAGGCAGTACCATTGACCAAAGTAAACGATGAAGTGGTAATAAATTTTCTTGAACAACACATCATGGCCAGGTTTGGAGTGCCTAACTCTCTTGTATTTGATAACAAAACATATTTTTCATCACTTAAATTGGATTAGTTTTCTATAGAAAAGAGGATCACTTTAAAATATGTAGCCAACTATTACCCTCAGGGAATTGGCCTGGGTGAAACCACAAATAAAAATCTGATATGCATTCTTAAACGAATTGTAGTCGATCAGTAGAGGAATTGGCATAATGCATTATCATATGCCCTTTAGGTTGACCATGTCACTCCCAAATATTCCATATGGACCTCTCCTTACTTTTTTGTCTATGGGAAAGAAGTTATCCTTCCTTCAAATATATATCTCCCTTCCCTTTAGAATACACAATAGTCACGTGGGAGAGAGTGCCCTATCATTCAAAGATGCATCAACATCTGGTTGAAGCTAGAAGAGAATCGCACCAAAGCTAAGTCCAAATTTGAATCCCACCAACAAACTATTAAACGTTAGTTTTATAAAAAGTCTTTTGGCGAGAAATATTTCTAGGTTAGCAACCTGCTCCTCAAGTGAGACAAGCCACATGAAGATAAAGGAAAACATTCAAAGTTTCAGCAATTGTAGTTGGGTCCTTTCGTGATCAAAGAGAAGATTGGTATGGGAACCTACCGCCTACAAAATCTCGAAGGGGATGAAGACCTCCTCCTCGTCAATGGTCAAATCCTAAAGCATTACATCAGCTATCCCTTGAGGCAACTTCCCCTTGTACATAAATAAAGAGTTAGTTTTTATTTATGATTTTCTGCTCACTTTTACTTTACCTTTTGCCTGCTTCTTGTTTGTTTTATGATTTGGAGTTTATTTATTTTTCTTGATTCCAGTTAGTTTTCTTTTTCTCTCTTTCAATTTTCTTTTCTTGAAACTTTCCTAAAATTTGGTGCCCTGGATTTGAATAACTTTTGAAATGTGACACATTGGTGTCAAAAGCTTGTAAATATGTATTTTGGATTCTAGACATAACTTCATTTTCATCTATGTAGCATTGTTGTGCATTAATTCAAGTAAAAATTAGTAGCAGAACATAGCCCATTAGCAAACGAGCATTGTATTCTTAAAATGTAGCGAGAAAGAGAGCTAAGGGTCATGTCTGAGAACAGATTTTGTCTTCATTTGGAACTAAAGGGAAACTATTTCGGAAAGACATTTGTAGCACTCAAGACATATTACTCAGGGAGTTCACTCATCTATAATCAAGTTGGAAGATATCACTTTCACATATGTCATCCAGCATGCCTTTAAAGGAAAAATAGAATCCCCCCATCCACCTTTCTCTGAATAAAAGAGAATCAAATTATAAAAGGTACATGCTTGGGGAAAGGAATTCTAGGTCATGTGGGACATGCAAGTATCTTCGTCGGGGCTATGGACGCTCACTGGCAGTGGATAAAGGCTAGTGGCACCGAGGTGACTCTGTCAGCGCTATGGATGCTCACTGGCAACGGAGCAACACCAGAGAAATGCATAATCAACTTGTATTTTCAGCATTCCTGATGTTACATTTCATTGTTGTGCTTCTCATGCCTTCCCGAAGCTAATTCTAGTTGAAAAGGTTATACTGTATAAATCAATCTATTATGAGCATAGCCTTGACCTATCCTTTGTATCATACAAACTTTGTCTCGTCAACATTTTTTCTTTTAAGACTATGGGACCTACTCTTTCTCTCTTGGATCATGCACTATTGGTGTTTCCATTCTCATAAGTTTAATGTTAAGATATTTCTTTGCAAAGATTCATGGCTTCACCTAGTGTGTCGCCATTTGTTTTTTCTGGCACAACACCCTCCCTTTTTCGTGAAATCTTTCTTGAAACTTATTTCTTTTGCCAAGAAAATGGGATCCCTCCTTTTCTGTCAACTTGAAGAATTACCTCCACTTTTGATCTTTGATTATTGTTTTCCCTCTCTGATCAAGTTGTTTGATGTTCAAGTCCGATTTGATTCAATTTTGTTTCGACACCTAGAAAAATTCTTAAAATATCATGGTTCAAGCTATCAAAGCAGTTCCTTTTAACTCCTCTAGTACACATCGGAGGAGTTCCAATTAAGTCCTCCCATCGGAGATATTTATCCGAAGTCTATCAATACACATGTTTTTAACCGACAGAGTTATTATTAACTCCTCTGATTCAACTAGAGGAATTCTTACGAACTCTACCAGAAGAGCTCCTTCGGTTGAATCGGAGGAGTACCCCAAAACCTCTATAATGCATTAATTTTTTTACCGATGCACTTTGTGTGAACTCCTCTAAAATGAAAATGGTGAAATCGGAGCACTTCCCATTAACACCTCTAGTCTATACCAAAGGTATTTCCCACCATCTCCTCCAATATGACGGAAGTACTTCCAACTAACTCCTTTGATGCTTTAAGAGTTCGACTGATGCACTTCCTCAAAACATATCCAATGCACATACCAAACAACCAATAGACTTCTCGTTGCACCCGAAGGAGTTTCCACTAACTCTCCCAATACCACTGGAACTCTTCCTCGTATTGCCTCTAGTCATATCGATTTTTGTGTCAAGGTTATAAAAGGCACTCCATCTCCACCATTTTATCATTGTTCTTTCTATCATCGAAGGAGAATGAGAGTGTCGAGTCACTCTATCAACGAGCTATTGCGACCACGAGAGTTTTTCATCCTCAAGCTACCTTCGGCACCTGCGTTTCATCTTTTCAGATAAGCTTTAAAACGCATGTCAATCTACTTTCTATATTCACATACATTTAGGGTTACAATTCTATTTCTGCACAATTGGTTCTATCATCCGCAACCTTCCTTTTAACCTTTCACTGGACCGTAATCACCATTAAACCCTCAACCTCACCCTCCATTCTTCATGTCCCATCTCCCACTGGTCTAACCACCTTTTCCAAACCTTTTCCTACCTATTCCAACCGATACACAGACCCTTAATCGACGACATTGTCTTGCATTGCTCGCATGTTCGCTCTGCCCTAGTTATTGCCCTATTTTAGGGTCTTGGAACAGTATGTGAATAAGGCATTGCTCATGAATCATCCCCTATCCACTCTTGGTACTTTAACCAACAATATTTCCCCAAGAACCTATACAAACCCTAACTTTCCTTGTCCCTGGCCCTTAAGCAATTCTCTCCAAACAAACCACAAGTTGACGGCATCAATGAGATGTTGAACTCAAATTGAAGGCCTAAGTTTAATCCGATAGAAATGATTGAAACCCAATCCCTTAAAACTTAGCCATATTTTTTGAGAAATCGTGCAATTGACAAAGTTAATATGATTGTCGTTAGTATCCACCAGAAGACTTAACATAATCACCTCCAGTTTAACCAGAGGACTTTACACGAACTCCGATGGTGTTCACCGGAGGAATTTAAACCAACCCCTTCGGTATTAACCTCTTCAGTAAACTTAATGGAAATACCTTTGGTATCATTCAGAAGAGTTAACATGAAGTCTTCCAATCCATACTGACAACCATGCCACGAACTATTATAGTTCCATCGACGAACTTTACACAAAATTCTTTGATGTAACTGACGGAGTTTGTAAGACTTTCTATGGTCATAACTTTGTGTTCCAGAAAGGCTAACAAACAATTCATTGACATGCAATTCTCTTCACCAGCAGAGTTCCTACGAACTGTTCCGGTACATACCAGAGTAGTTCCCACGAACTGCTCTGACCTCAAATTTTTTCCCCATTAACCAAGATAGCATAAACTTCATTGACATGATTGGATCCCAACTCCCTTAAACATTCATAATGTCTTTAATCATCCTATCATCCTCAGATGATGATCTCCCTCCTAATGTTAACACAAGTGATTCTTCAGGTATCTGGCATGAATTTTCATGGGCATATTTGTCTTTACTATTCATTCAAATGCTCATTTCTTATATGCTCATAGTGACTGATATTTCAAGTTTAACTTTTCATCACCTTTATTATTGGTTTTATGCGCTAATTTTGGTTGTATGTTTCAGATTCAAAAATGTCTCCACAAAATTAGATAACAAGCAAGGCACCCAGCACAAAGGCTTATGGCAGTTGAAGAAAACAAGAAGAAGAACTTGATTCTCCAGGATCAGTGTACGACAACACATCGAGACTCCTAGAGAAAGGAGGAGACTCACTCAAATGGGGTGAGGTCTTTTAAGTGTTCAAAAGATAGGCGTTCCTAGTGGAAGATGACTACCAAGACGAACTCCAAATATTCAAGAACATTCAAATATTAGGACTACATAGAGTGGCATCTCACGCTGCAGTGTTCCCTTGCGCAGATGCAATTATGGGGATTCTCAAGCATGTGGACTTGGAAAATAGATACATGCTCAATTCTAGGGGGGAGCCCATAACATCATTCCAGGTAGTCGATCTCGCAAAATAATATCACTTTGAAAAGGGAACCCGAAATTTAGATGAGGAACTCCTCATCGGGTTCAAGCACAAAGAAAAAGACTTATTCAAGGTCTAGTACAAGCCAGACAAATATTTCAAGCACAGTTCATCTGAAGAGTATCCGACCACTGCATTAAGAACGACATACCAATATATGGTGACAATGTTGTGCAAATTGTATGGGGAGCGATATTCTTCTACATTTACTATGTCCTTAATGCCCTTGATCCACTACTTCATAGATGAAGATTCAACATTCAATTGGGTCGAAATCCTATCAGCAAGTTTGGCAAAATCTATCACAGTTATTAAGGAGACCGATCAGGGGAGATTTCTGAGTTTTCACATGTCATCGTACATATTGGATATTATGTGTGTGTCACATCAATATTCTAAGATGGGTTTGGCGACGCAACCAACAAACCCATCCATTCACATTTACTACAAGGTGCTCTAGGAGCACAAGTATAGGATGGAATACCATAATATATGCTACCATTTCTTAGCACCATTGTATGAATTCATTTTCTACAAGCCAGCCTTATGCATGACAGATAAAGCATTAGCAATTATCAAGGGGATTGGGGATTGGTACTTAATGGAACACGGGACCTATATAAGAATATATGGGGCTACCAAAGCTCCCCGTCTTCTCCCATGGTTCGTCCCTTAAAAATTGGTACTTCAAAAGGTTTTCTATCACACGATGATCCATGGAGTCGGGGAGACTCTCTATCGCGACAGGAAAGCTATTTGGCCTCCGATGCCACTTTGGATCAGCTCATATTCATTCACAACCACCAAGAAGGCTCGGGATGAAGTGGATATGTTACTCTTATATCGCTTCGGAGAGGAGAGATTCTAAAGGCATGATCCTAAGAAGGTAGCCAAGGACTATTTCTCCCAAATCAAATTCTCGTGGGAATATAATTCAGCCATTTGGGAAGAAGAATAAGTGCACTATGGGGCCCAGACTTATGATGAAGTCGTTGCCAGAAGTCATGGCAATCCCATAGGGAGGATCACTGAGGAGGAAATGGGCCATGAAGAAGCACATAATGAAGAAGAAGAAAAGGAAGCAATGAAAGCATATATTGCAATGGAATCCACGCGTTTTGAATCAACTGAGGAAGAGACTGCAGCAGATAAGAAGAGAAGAAAGAAGGAGAAATTTCAGAAAAAGGAGGATGTAGCAGAAAAGAATATGAATATCGATGAGGCTAGAGATAAAGCGGAAGCAGATGCAGCAGCTGCGGAATTAGACGCAACGGCTGCAAAAGAAAAAGCAACTCCCAAGAAGGAAGCGGAAGTTGAATTCGAACAGAGAGTCGTAGCTGAAAGAACAGCCGCAAATGCAACAGTAGCAACTGAAGCATAGCAAAGAGAAGCAAATGAAGCCTCAACTAAAGCAACAGAGTAAGAACAGTAGAAAAGAGATTAAAAGGCTTTGAACATTAACGCCTCACCAATGGACACCGACCTTCCAAAGTCATCGATCGAAGTTCTTAATGGTCAGCCTCAATTCAATGGTATGGAATTGGGACTTCGCACTCCATATAAATCAAGCAAAGTGTCAAACTTGAAAAATTACAGGTATGACAAAGCCACTAGTGTTGATTTTTCAATAAGAATAGTTAAGCTTGAAGTTCATTCCATTTTAGCATTTGATAACCATTAATGTTGCAGCAACCAAGATCACAAGAAGAAGCGCCATGCACAAGAACACAACAAGTATCCTGGGAAACCCTTCTCAACAAGGGAAGAAAACCCAGCCAAATCCTTTGCTATATTATTCAAGAGAAAGGCCTTTTCCACCAAGAAAAACTAGCACACAAGAGGGTGCTTAGACCCTAGAAGACTAATGCCCAAGAGAGGTGCGCACTTTTCCCAAGAAGGTGCGCACTTGTCGGAAACTGATATGTCCGGATATTTACACCCACTTCGTGTATATCAACACACTTTTAGGTGAGTTAGCTAGTTTAAACACTCAAATTTAAGTTGTTAGCGGATACTCTCCGTTTTATCCAGGGAGCAAGAGACCTGTTTATTTTTGTGTTGTAAGAACGCTGACCTAGTTTGGGGACAGGGATTTTGATAATAAAAAAAAAAAAACTACTAGTTACTGGAAAAATAAAAAAAAAAATGGCACTGAAGGTCCAATAAGAATTTCATGTCTGAACCCTAAATAGACGTCAATCAATAAAATGGGGCTAAGCATACTGCATGGTTTAGATTTCTAGCTGGTAACTCTTTGATTGTGAGATGTCAAAGTTATCAACTTTGATCTGATGTTCTATCGACAATGTAGTGGGAATATTATCTAAATATCTTGACTTTTATTTATTGTGTATTCTTTCATTTGCATCAATTTATGCATGATCCTATATTGTAGTAAATTGAAGTTGTGATAAATCTATTAACCCTAAATGATTTTCTTTATTATATTCTTAGTGTCTGCAAATAGTCTTTAATGTTTTAAAAGGTGATGAATGCCTATGACCTCGGAATGAGAGCAAGTTGTGTGTAGATGGTGGCGATTTGATCGATCCACTTGTATCCATAATGTTTAGCATCCATAACGTATCCTTCATCTTCACAAACACGCTAGCTCTAGTAGAATAAATGATAGTTGACCTAGGATTGCAATCCAATAGCTTTTTGAGATGATTTACAGCCTCATCAAACCACCACTCCTCATGCATTGATAAGGGTCTGGTAAAGTCAATATTATTCAATGAGATTTGAGAGGCCATCTTGATATCCTCATGCTAGAAAGATCCTCAATTGGAGGGCGTCGATTTTGTCAAGCTAGCCTCTGTCCTTCCGTACCATTTAATAAAGTTTGTAATACAAATAACCCATTGCAATTGTTGACACCTTCACTATATCACGTGCATGACAGGGAAGATATGTACAAAATATTTCCTACTCATATTTTAATAAATGCTACAAACTTTATTTTATTTTAGAAAAAATAACTTCACTGACAATGCCAGTTTTCTTCTGAGTGTTAACTTGACATTGGTGAATGCCGAAAGGCTGATTCCCAAGGTACTTATAAAAAAAAAAAACTAAATGTCATTAACTTCATTTGGACTTAGTAATAATATATTAATTAAAATTGTATATAATATATTAATTAAAACTATAATTATTATAATGAGTTTATAAATAGAGTTAGGTTATAATGAATTTATAATGATTTTACATGTTGACAAAGGGAAAGAAAGTCTGTTGAATTACTTAATGTATACAATGTTACTCTCAGTCTTGGTTGTTGTGAAATGGTTACTGTTGAATCGTATCAAGGATGAATTCAAAATTTGAAATGAGCAATCATCTAGGTTATACCATTTAATAAATTATTCAACTAGCATGCTTCAAGCTCGAGGATTTTTATATTCCAATTTGTAAAACAAATCTTCTAGAATCAAATTGTATTGACTTGAATAGAAATGATGCTAATGTATTGATTTTCAAAGTTTCTGACTAGTTCAGTGCACCAAATATCAAAGTGTGTGTATGTTAATGGAATTCACTGCACCAAATTTAATGGAATTTGATGCTTGTGTATGATGGCTAGAAAGAACAGTTGGGATAAGGATGGGTGGTTCATAAACTTTTTTTTTTTCAATATTTCATAAACTTCATCTTTTATGTCTCTAAAATTTTGGATCAAGAGATTTATATCTGCAAATTTCTGTATAGGCTGCCAAAATGAAAATACCGCTACATCCTTGAAAATTCTATTACATTTATAACTCAAAATTGATTGCAGCTCCCCGACCACATTAGTCCATGCAATCCATCGATCTAATTCACAATCTTGTCGCGAGCTTAGTATAAAATAGACCTAAATATATGTGCAGCNAAAAAAAAAAACACATTTATTAAAGAAACTTTGCATCCTATAGCGGGTTTTCCCTTTCTATGTCTATGTGATAGCAACAATGTTTAATCTAAACAAGGGAGTTAATACACATGGAATATGCAAGATCCCTTTACTACACATCTAATATGCAACCTTAGCATTGCAATTTCTTTATGCACATCATATAAGCTATAAGTGCATTCATATTAGGGTTTAGATGGGTCTGAGAATATTATTTCTCAAGCTCAGTTAGATGGGCATTATCATCCCTTGAATGTTTAGATGGGCATTCACTTGTAGGCCTTGTGAGACTATCTCTTGGGGATCGCAGAAGATGGAATGATCAATCGAGGAAGCTAGTCTGTGGGCACAGAACCGAACCAACCAATATGACAGTTGCACTCTATCATTGTTAGTGGATGTGAATTTGAAGTAGTGTAGGTTGATCATCTAAACGTGTCTTTAATCCATGTCAATCATCTAAAAGTGGCAATCATATGGCCGTACAGTAATTTCTTAATATGATTAGGTAAATGTGAAAAAGTAAACATGGTTTGTATTGATAACGAGCGAGAATCTAACCTTAGTAATGCTAAGAGGGAAAGACACATCATGGTTACAAGAAAGATATTGACCACTTACAATTTAGTAAGATGAGTGCTAAGTATCTTAGCTAATGCTAGTTAACTAAGAAAAATGAATGAAAGAATGCTTGAGAAAAAGGGGTATTCCTTTGGAAGGGTGTCACTTTTGCCCATAAATTTATTGGTAGTAGAGATCGCAATGGAGTGCCATGGTTTATTATGCACAAGTTCCTTTTAAGAGAGGTGATTTTTCTAAATGGTAGCTCACATCTTGAAATGCATTAATTAGTTTATCAATTGTTTTCTCACCAAGAAGGATGTTTCCCTACGAAGAAACCCTAATTGAAAAAAAATATATATATATATATAGATAAGGATTGATGAAAACACTTTCCATCATTAAACTTATTTCATAGTAAGGGGAAAGAACTTGAAAGTGACAGAGGTGGACAAGAAAAGAATTATAGGCTAGAGTTAGTAGGATTTATGTCGGTATAAACAATATAATTATGAGACATACAAAGTAGAATTGCGAGAAGAGAATACCTTAAGGACAAGTGACTAAGGAGTTTGGAATGAACCCTTAGTAATTTATTCTTAGTATAGAAATGTTCATTAACTCACGTATCAAAATGGTGTTCTTTATGTATAGGTACATTGGTAAGAAAATAATAATAATAAAATAAAAATAAAAATTACTATGGATAGAAAGCATGATCTTCTCAACTATGATGAAGATAATCCTACTCAACTATTAACTTGGTCGAGATCTAAATTATATGACTTAAGAGGAAAGTGAGATTGAGGACAATGACCAAACAAACCATAAAGTGATGACATCACATGACAATCAATTAGCATTATCTTAGTCTATGTTCCTAAGCATAATTCAAACGTTTGCGTACCAATATCATGAGTGATGGCATATGTATTGTCAAACTATAGTAATAATCAAAGTCAATCATGATTGTTTATAATTATCAAGGTATCCAAGGTGGGATTGTATTTATGACATGATGAAATATATATTGAACTCAATATAAGATTCACTTAACTAAAATAACTGATGATAAACAAAGGTTCTAACTGGCAACCAAACCAATAGACTATACTCTAAATATGAGGCTCCTATATGAAACTTAAGAAAAATAAATCTACAAGAGAAACATGTACTTTCATTAATTTAATTACCAATGGTAATAAAATAGAGTCCAGACATAGTAAAGTGCTTACTAAATAGGCATAGTTACAATCAATATATTAATAGCCTCAACATGTTTTAAACAAGTCTTGGTCCAATGGGATCAATATAACACAAGGTTCGCTATCAGGAAAGGCAAATAAAAGTTGTGTCATAAATTCTACTCTTATTGTGATTGACCATAACTTCGGGACGAAGTTTCTTGAAGGGTGGGTGAATGTAATGCCCCATATTTAGGCTTTAGGTAGTTAGAACCTTGATCTTTCTCATCTTAGTAATTCATTGCTTAAACAACTATTTGGACTCAACAATGTTGATATAGACATTTGACAAGTGTACATCTTGACCTATTTATGTGTTACATACTATTATTTTCATTGTTATATGCTCATGATGATGATAACTCTTTGATTTGTTTAAACATGCAAATTAAGATATGAAATTTAGGTACATGGATATCAACTCAAATTTATGTTACGAATGCATAACAAAGGCAAGCCATGATAAAAATAAACATAGATTTCTTAATTGAACGCCAATACGGATATGGGTTCTTATATGAAATTATGATGTATATACATAGGTATGAGTTATTGGTGAAATAACCTACAGGTTGATGAGCTATGTGATAGCCAAATAACTACAATGATGAGGTAACGTGGATGTCGTAGACATCAAGAAGATAATGTATGTTATAAGTTGTACTTATGGTTTAATTTATGGTTTCAAATATTGCTATGATCTGTGGTAAGTGTGGTTTTGATAGGACACACGACTTTCCCAAAGTGGATGTTTGATGACGTGACTCTAAGAACAGTAGTTGCACAATATGGCTCGATATAGGGTGTTGACCCTAGTTCTATGAGGAGGGGTGGAGGTATTTCCCACCGTTTATCCTCCAAAACCTAGAGTCGTGGGAGGGTTGTGTGAAGTCACTCTCCCCTAGACGTGTGATGACGACTGCTAGTTGTCTGTTGGGGAAGCTTGGTCAAGATGTATGACACTTCCACTTATGGGTTCTATCTGGAGTTAGGTCAACATAGTTGATGCTCCAGCTTAGTCCAACAGAGGAAAGGATAGGATGGAAAATGGAAGTAGGTTAAGAAGGAAGGATGCTTCGATGTTAGTTGAGAATACTGATTGGGGATTAGAGATGCCACTATTGTTTACTCCCTTGGTTCCTACCATGTTTAAAACCCTCCTTGATTTCCTATTGATATTTTAAGTGTGACAATGAGTTATTGATGAATTGGTGTAATTTAGTTCATTAAAATTATTAAATGATGCATTACTTGATCTGGTGTCCTACATGTCTTGGTGATCATATAGAAACTATGCACTAGAGGCAATGATTGTTTATTGTTAGTACATGCATAAGATATGTGTCCGCTAGCTACGCACACATACCCTACCCATGTATACTAGTATAAGTAATTAATGTATTAATTATTAAAATAAATTATTAACTATTTA
>ML835102.1:38283-50029 GCA_009831015.1 Picea engelmannii
ACAGTTTTGATTATTAGTACATGCACGAGATTTGCATGTACTAACTACACATGCATTTCTTGTACATATACACTAGTATGTATGAGCTTTCTTGACTTACTTACTGATAATGTCAGTTACTTGTTATGAATGTGTGAACCATGTTTCTTTTCCTTTGTACCATAAGATACCTTAACTTCGGAACAAAGTTTCCTGAAGGGTGGGTGTATGTAACAACCCTAGTTGAATAAATGTTTAAGGTTTATTAAGTAAAAATTAATTAGGGGATTAATTGTCTTAACATGGTATTAATTAAACAAGATTGGTATAAAGATACTAATTAAATATTTATTAATTAATTAAAGGTTATAAGTTTGATTAATTAATTAACTACCTATTATATTCAATAACTTGGGAATTAAATTTAAAAGGGATAATAAGTTATATTGTTTAAATAAATAAATAAATAAAAGGAGAGTTACATACATAGAAAGGGATAAGAATTAATTCAAAGGGATAAGATATTAATTCAAAGGGGTAAGATATTAATTATGAAAAGATAAGGTAATAAATGGGTTAGGTAGGGAAGTAAATGAGGGGTGAAGCGGTGAAGGAGGGATATGGAGGGGAAGGAGGTTTACGAGAGGATCATTCTACGGGAGATTGGGGATGGATTTTGGGGGGGCTTTGGGATTTGCAGAGAGGAGTGGAGTTTTGGAGTGGGATTGTATCAGTACAGGCACCGGGGTTGCTGGAGGTTTTGGGCACGAGGGCCAGGGTATCCAGATGATATCCTGGAGCTAGGAAGTTACCTAATTGGCAGGGTGGAACTACGTTTTGAGCAGTGTTTACACAGTGCAGCAACGGTCAAGAAGGCAAGCGGACAAACAGAGGGTTATTAGCATCAGACTCGGGTATTTAAAATTATGCATTGTTTTTAATCTATTATAAAAATTTATTATTCATTGTTAAATTTAAGTCACTGAAGTTATGATTATGAAGATTATTATTCTGTTATGAAGTTATTGCCTTAGTTTATGAAATAAATTGATGTTTAAATCTATTTGGCTATTACAAAATAGGAGAGTGAGGAGAGAGTATGAGTGGAAATGCTAGAAGGTAGGGTTCTTTTTATAACTAGGGAGAGGGGTTAGGGCTAATATAAAAAATAATTAAATAATGAAAATTTAATTAATATAAATATTAATTAAATGCCAATAAAATTAAAGTAAAATATAAAAACCCCACCACATAAAACAAGAGGGAAAGCAAGACAATAAGCAAAGGGGGAACTTTTAGACAAATTCAAGGGGGGTCCACAATTGAAAAAACATGTCCACATGAGTCTCATAATGACTTATAAATTTTTATCATCACTGCATAAGAGGGTACATCAACAATGTGGTCATATCCATCTTCATATGCACTCCTAGGTCTCATGGACCATCACAGGAGAGAGGAAAAGGATCACACATCAACACATATTGGTATTTCACCAAGATCTACCTGGTCCAAGACTAGATTGCCCCAGAATACCTCTGGGAGCCCTAGAACACATCTAGGGTCTTATCCATCAAGGTACAAGACCAAGGATCAACCCATGCATTAAGCAAGGGTTCCCATGATCACATCCAGGGGCCCTAGAACACCTCTAGGGACTTATATCAACCACAAAGGAACACATCCAAGGATCAATCCAAGCATCAGGCAAGGATTCCCTGGAACACATCCATGGGCCTTATAACACATCTAGGGACTTACTGCTTGGTCCTAGACCAAGAACCCTGGTCATATACTGGGGGCCCTCAATAGGGTCTTTTTCCATGGCTCTCACTGCTTGGTCTCATACCAAGAAACCCCAGGAGTGTACTGGGGGCCCTAGTCCTCAACTAGGGTCTTATGCCATCCTCCCGGAGAATGGCTCTTGCAGTTGCACTAATTTCAACACTCCCTCTCAGCAATAGAAGCATTCTCAACAACACCAAGCTTATCTCGAAAGTACACAAACTTTGTCAATGACGGTGGCTTGGTCAAAATATTTGCGGTTTGTTCTGTCATCGGAACATACTAAATACTGAGAATGTTCTTCTGCACTATGTCCCGAACAGAGTGGTATATCATCTCAATGTGTTTCGATCTGTCATGAAACACTGGATTCTCGGAGAGCTTTATACAACTCTGGTTATCACAGTGGATGACTGTGGGTTCTAACTCATCACTGAACAAATCTGAAAGTAGCTTCCTGAGCCACATTACTTCTCTACTAGCATCATTTGAAACAATGTATTATGCTTCTGCAGTGCTCTCTACTATGGAGCCTTGTTTCCTGTTGGACCAGGAGATCATAGATGAACCCAAACTGAAACAATATCTGGAAGTACTCTTCTGGTCCACTGTAGTGCCCATCCAATCTGAATCTGTATATCCATGAAGCACTACACCTCCATTGGAAGTGTATTTAAGCCCATAGGCTATAGTCCCTCAAACATATCTCAGAATATGTTTAACAACAACCATATGAATATGATTTGGTTCACACATGAACTGGTTGAGGGAATTCACTGCATAACAAATATTCGGTCTAGTATGTACAAGATATATCAAGGACCCAATGATTTGTCGATATATGGTGGGGTCTTCCGGATCTGAACCTATAGCTTGGTCTTGTAACTTCTTCAGGTTAGAAATCATCGGTGTGGACATGGACTTACATTCCAACATGTCAAATATGCGGAGCACATCAACTGCATACTTTCTCTGTGAGATAAAGATCTCACCCGGTTTCTACCACACCTCTAAGCCCAAAAAATAATGCATAAGACCCAAGTCTTTCATTTCAAATTCTGTTGAAATCTCCCTCTTAATCTGAGCTATCAAATTTTCCTCTCCTGTAAGGAACAAACCATCCACATATAGTACTAAGATAATAGGATGATTATGTACAATCTTTATATAAAGATTGGGATATGTTATACTCTTGGTGAACCCAAGACTCTGTAGAAAGCTGTCAAATATTCCATACCAAACTCTCGGAACTTGCTTCAATCCATACAAGGATTTCTTGAGTTTGCACACATGGGATTCTTTCTCATGGATCACAAACCCTTCAGGTTGTTCGATATAAACCTCTTGCCCAACTTCACCGTTAAGAAAAGAAGTCTTAACATCCATCTGGTGAAGTTTCCAACCAAAAACTGCAGCAAAAGAGATAATGATCTTGATAGAAGTATATCTGGCAACAGGAGCAAAGATCTCATCATAATCAATTCCTTATTTTTGAGAGAAGCCACGAACCACAAATCTAGCGTTGAATTTTTCATCACTGTCATCTGCTGCATGCTTTATTTTGTAAATCCATTTGGAGGTTACCACTGATTTTCCATGAGGCCTTGGGACCACTGCCCATACATCATTCTTTAGAATTGAATCATACTCTTCTATCATTGCATCTTTCCACACTTTATGTTTGGAGGCTTCTTCAAAGGTGGAAGGTTCTAAGTCAATCAAAAGATTCAATTGAGCTATTAGGCCAGAGTATTTATCTGGTTTCTTTCTTTCTCTAAAGGTGCCTTTACCTATTGCATGATTTTCTGCTTCTTTTAGAATTTCCCGGCACCAAGTTGGTTTCCTTTTAACAGGAGGTTTCTCTAAGGGAAACTCGATAGTATCCCTTGAGGGATCCACTGAAGGCTCTAAGGTATCCTCCCTATGCACATCTGGAAGAGGTGAATCTGAAGGTTCTGTAGATGGAGCTTCATGCTCCTCTATATCACATGGAAGTTCTCTGGAATGAAGAAAAAAATTTTCTTCATGAAAAGTCACGTCTTTGCTGACCTCAATGAACTTTTGACCTGGGACATAAATTCTGTAAGCCTTTGAGGTTTCATTGTATCCCACAAAAGTTCATTTCTTCCTGGAGGGCTCTAACTTAGTCCTCTTTTCTTTTGGGATATGAATATAGACTAGACTACCAAAGATTATCAAATGATCAACTGAGGGCTTTATACCGGTGAAAACTTCTTCTGGAGTTTTCTCTTCAAGGGCTTTATTAGGACACTTGTTTTTAATGTAGACTACAGTGCTTGCAACTATTCTGATCATACATCATGGCTCTAACTGCTTCACAGAGCATTATGTTCTTTCTTTTCGCAACCCCATTCTGTTGGGGATTATAAGGCACAGTCAACACCCTCTTAATCCCGGAAGCCCATTAGAGTTCATCATACTTGTAGGAGTCAAATTCTTTTCCATTGTTTGTTCTGGAAACACAGATGTATCTACCTGTCTAATTCTCAACAAGATTCTTGAAATCTTGAAATCTACTGAAAGATTCGTCTTTAGTCTTCAAAAAATAAATCTAAGTTTTACTAGAACAATCATCAATAAAAATGATATAGTAGAGACAATCATTCATTGATGGAGCAGTCATAGGTCCACAAAGATCAGAATGAATAAGATTTAAAATGCCATTAGTTTTTCTATTGTTGTAAGGGTAAGGTTTCTTAATATTTTTATCGAGAGCACAGCCTCTACAAACACTATCATGCTCAAATGAAAACACTGGCATACATGTTACCATCTTTTGCAAACCTGGGAGTGCGTTGTAGTTGAGATGTCCAAGCCTTATGTGCTAGAGCTCGCAGGGGTTTATCATCTCGTGAGTTAATGCTTGAACAACTTGACCTGTGATTTTGTAGAGTCCACTCTCACGAATTCTAATAGTCATGGCAGAGCTCAAATCTCCATTTGAGGGCCACATGAGAGTCTTCCCTTTGGTGAAGGCTATTGAGTATCCTTTGTTTTCTAATACTGCACCTGAGATGAGATTTTTCTTTAATTCAGGAGCATAAAGAATTTCATCAATATGAAATACATTACCTAATTGAAGCTTAAATGAAGCAAATTCAAACCCTTTTATGTCATATGTTCCATCATCACCCAGTTCTACCTTTATATTGAACTTCTTATTCCGATAGTTTACAAGATTTTGTTTGAAGCATGTCATGTGTTTGGAGACATCGTTGTCCATTAACCAAACATCCTCCGACTTGGTTATAGTGTTAGAGAGGGCTGAGATGAGATAATATTCTTGGTGTTGTTTTTGCTCTTTGGTGGCAGCCCTGGTTCTTCTTCTTTGAGATTCATGTTGAGGCTCTGCTTCTTTAGTAGCAACTAAGGCATGGAACCTACCTTTTCTTCTCCGTTGTGAGGGAGTGTTTCCGCAATCTTTTGCATAATGTCATATCTTATTACAGTTAAAGCATCTTAATTTAGATAAATGAGGATGAAAATGAGATAGCTTACCTTGTGGTTTCTTACCTTTGTCTTTGGGCTGAGGAAACTTCTTCCATCTCTTGGCTTTAGCTGAAAGGGCATGATCTCTTACAGTTGAGTGCTCATTTCTACTTTTGAGTCTTCCTTCTTCTTCTAAGCAATCATGCCATAATCTCTCGAAGTTAGGTTGAGCTCATTTTCCCTTGATTGAAGCGAGAAAGATTTCCCATGACTCAGGGAGTCCATCAACTGCAGTTTGTACAAGGTCATCATCATCCACAACAACTCCTATTGATGTAAGCTGATCTCTGGTTTGAGCAATCTTGGAGAAGAAGGAAGCAATGGTTTCATCATTTCCCATCCTTAATGTACGTAGTTGTTTCTTCAATATTCTCTTTTGAGTTGGAGCCTTCTTTTCATAGACATTTGCAAGGGCATCAAAGCATTCTTTGGCAATCCTTAGATGAACAATGATGGGCATCATGTTGTCCTTAACTGAGTCAAAAATGACTCTTTTAGCTTTGGCATGTCTCTTCTTGTATGGTGCCCTGCCATTATTTGACGTGGGTTCTTCTTTTACCCTGGTAACCAACTCATCCAAGTCACCCTCTTATAGTGTGTTGAGTACCCTAGACTTCCAAGCATTGAAGTTGGAGGCCCCTTCAAGCCTATCTTCTGTTTTGACTGAATATGAAGCCATGTTGTCTTCTGAATCAGATTATGAAATGAATTTATTGTTGCTCTGCAAAACAAACCCTAAGAAGTGGATCTACGCGCAGGCTCAAGTCTACAATTCTTGAGCTCTTTTCATGCCCTAAGCTCTGATACCATGATAGAATTAGGGAAAAATAGAGAAAACAAATATGTTTTTAAATTATGTTCACTAGATCAGCACATTTAATAAAAGACAAACAGATCTGAATTAAATTATGAACATAAATAAAATTTCGGAGTGCAAAAACAAACTTTAGCTTACCTCCTAGCCAAAGAAGAATGTACCTGTCACATGTGTGGATGTAAACCCCTTTAATATGCTCAGAAAATTAGTTTGAGGTTCATGGATCAAACCTCTAGGGTTTGATCTCTGTCATATGGATTGAAGGACAGTTTGCCAAGGGATAGACCACAAACAAGGTTGTAGAAGGATGTTGTCCACAGTTGAGACTGTATAACTCAGCAGCAACAAATACTCCACAAGTTGAGACAGCAAAACATCACAATAGGGACAGCAAATCCTCCATAGATGAAATAGCAATACCCTCCACAATAGAGAGCAAAAATCTCCACACAAAAGATATACAGCATTGGGATGAAGGGGACAGCAAGTAGAATACACCCACAGGAGCCCTAACTCAGATAGCGACAATCAAGAGGAGAGGTCACGGCTCTCATACACAAGTCTGGCAGCCAAAGAAAGGGGTCGCAGCACCTGTACTCAGGTCCGACGGCCAAGGGAGGCACCACAGGCACCTCATACACCAGCAGACAACAAGATGGAGCTCCCAGCCAACAACAAGACCAAGAAAAATACCTCAGATCTGAAACTGATAAACCAAAGGAGAGGTCGCACCATCACCAAGAGAGTAATTGAGGTAACCGCAGCAAATAGGAGAGTGAGGAGAGAGTATGAGTGGAAATGCTAAAGGGTAGGGTTCTTTTTATAGCTAGGGAGAGGGGTTAGGGCTAATATAAAAAATAATTAAATCTCAATTAAATTAAAGTAAAGTATAAAAAACCCACCACATAAAACAAGAGGGAAAGCAAGACAATAAGCAAAGGGGGAACTTTAAGACAAAGTCAAGGGGGGTCCACAATTGGCAAAACATGTCCACGTTAGTCTCATAATGACTTATAAACTTTTATCATCACTGCATAAGATGCTACATCAACAATGTGGTCATGTCGATCTTCATAGGCACTCCTAGGTCTCATGGACCATCCCAGGAGAGAGGAAGAGGATCACACATCAACACATCTTGGTATTTCACCAAGATCTACCTGGTCCAAGACCAGGTTGCCCCATAATACATATGGGAGCCCTAGAACACATATAGGGTCTTATCCACCAAGGTACAAGATCAAGGATCAACCCATGCATTAAGCAAGGGTTCCCTGGAACACATCCAAGGGCCCTAGAACACATCTATGGACTTATATCAACCACCAAGGAACACATCCAAGGATCAATCCAAGCACCGAAAAAGGATTCCCTGGAACACATCCAGGGGGCCTAAAACACATCTAGGGACTTACTGCTTGGTCCTAGACCAAGAACCTCAGTCATATACTGGGGGCCCTCACTAGGGTCTTTTGCCATGGCTCTCACTGCTTGGTCTCATACCAAGAAACCTCAAGAGTGTACTAGGGGGCCTAGTCCTCAGTTAGGGTCTTATGCCATCCTCCCATAGAATGGCTCTTGCAATTGCACTAATTTCAACACCCAAAATCAAAATAAGGTGGTCTAAGGTACACTTTGTGCTTGTGCAATGGTAGATGGTTTTGTTTTGGATAACTCTATTTTGTGTCTAGTTTTTCACATATATTTAATTTGGCAAACAATACACACAAGGTGTAACAATGCATTAAAAAAACTTGATCAAAGTAAGACATCAATCACCCATAAAGCAATGTGTAATCTCATGTAACACGAGAGCGAAGAGTTGCTTGTTCCTCTACACTAGACGAAGCATGGTTTAAAAAATATATTCAAAGGACATAACCATTAATGGTCCATGTAAAATTTGTTTCAATTGATCTATATGCTTGAGTTCAAGTGTCTTTTTGGGTCCCTAAGACATTGAATTGAAGCAAATTGGAGCCATATTTTAAGAGTACAAATGATGGAATTGCAAACCCTTTGAAAGTCAAAAATTAATTGTGAAAATTGTCCAAAAGGCCTACTTGAAATTAAATACAAAGGTCACAGAAGTCTATTCATTGTAAAAATCACAATTTGGGGTGCATTATCAGTAGTTCCTGGCACACTAAGATTGTTAACAGCAAGCAAACAAGTATGACATGTAAGAAAACAAATAAACAAACAAGTGTGCAAAATCTAAAATGGGTAAAGGAGGAAAGCATTTGCAAGACACTAATCAAGAAATTAAAGAACTATAGGTCTCCTTACATGAAATGGATAATTGGGTTGTTGATCACAAGCAAATTGATCTAAAGGATAAATTGGTTGAAGCACTTCAACTCAAATTAATAGAAAATGAGCAACAATTTGAGAATATGGTTGACGCAATATGTGCCACAAATAATTGATGTTACTTGTGATGCAAATGACCTAATGGTTGATACATATACATCAAATGATATGATTGATGATTCCTTAGTTAGTCATGAGATGGAATCATACAATGAATTCATGAAGATAAGTTTTGTTGAAGATGAGTCACAAGAAGAAACAAGGAGTGATACTAGTAGTATCAATGAAAGTAAACTTGAATTTTCTTTAATAATTACACTTGAATTTTCTTTAATAATTACAAACAAAAACTGTCATGAATGCATGGAAGAACATCAAGTATAGCATGATCTTGCCAAGTCTATCATTAGACCTTGGGAAGAAATTTGTGACAACACATAACATGACTCGAATATGATAAGTAAGTTACCTTTCATATTCCCACCTATTCCAAACAACTCCACTTCTACATTACAAGATTCCTTCAAGGAGATTCCACTTCCCCTATTTCAGTTCAACATCAGAATGCTAAGAGCCAACATTGTCATTGAATTGGTCACATGGAGAATCATTGTTTTGATCTCCATCTTTATCTTCATTGTGGGAAGACAAATTGTCATTTAGATAAATGTCAAAAGAGAAGGATAAAAAGCCAATAATTCATTATGGTTGGATAAGTTATTGGCGTTGGAATCAACAAGTCAAGAAGTTGTTTAAATCGTATCGTCTAATTCAAACACAGGTTAAGACATTCGCATAAACAAGCTACAAAAACAGATGGATTCCAATCATTTGTTACAAATGATACTTTTGGGCATGATTGGGGCCCATTCTAATTCAAATTGAAAATTGCCTCCAAATGGTACTCCCTTGTACCTTAAGGGGAGAAATACATAAATGAAATGAGAAAGGTACTCTCTTGCACCTCAAAGGGGGGAGTACACTGATGAAGACAAAATTAAACTCTCTTTCACTTTAAGGGGGGAGTACATTGTGAAAATGGTTAGTGGTCAACCAAAACCACCAAATACATGGTATCAAATATAGTGTTGAAAGAGCTAATAAAAAATAGTCCAACGCTCAAGCTTGCATCCCTTCAATGATTCATTGGATCTACATAATTATCACCTTACACCTGACGGGGGATTATCAATGATGATCGTTGGGCTTCAAGTTTCAAAGTCCTACCAATCAAATTTCAATCAGAAATTGGAAATTACAGCATGGCAACCGGTCTCCTCAATCAGATATCTACAATTCAATCAACTTCATCAAATGAACATATTTGGGAAGTTCTAGCATGAAACCTAGAATCCTCGCATCGCTCTTCAATTATTCATTGAAATGTTGATCAATAATACACTTTCTCTAATATTCCCCCCCAATGTCAGTTCCTACGGTGGATATCCAAAAGGCTTTTTCATTTCTATTCTATGGTACGGATCCAGTGCTACCTAATTGTGTCTAAATTCAAAGAATGCTTTAGTGATCCTATTTGTTTATTGATAGCAGAATGATTATCCTATTTGTTCACAAATTACCAAGGGAATGTTCCAACATGGCAGTTGTGTTGAATTTTCACTATGTGCTAGGCTCAAGCATGAGGTTTATTTCATTTAGCATGTACTTGAACCATAAACAAATGCAGCAACACCATACACAAGTGTTGCAATAACCAAGATCACAAGAAGAATAACCATGCACAAGAACACAAGAAGTATCCTGGGAAAACCCTTCTCAAACAAGGGAAAAACCCARCAATCCTTTGCCATATTCTCAAGAGAAGATCCCCCAACCATAAACCCTAGATGCACACAAGAGGGTGCTCTACAACCTTGAAACTAGCGCCCAAGAGAGGTGTGCACTTCAATCGTACAAGTAGGTCTGAAATTTCCAAATGACAAGTGAGAGTGTGTGTTTCCTCAATGGAGAATCACCTCTATTTATACAAGACTAGACACAGCAATAGGTGTCTCTTGGCACAATAGGGCCGACCTCAATAGCTCGGTAATATAATTAATCTTTAATCACATATTAATTATCTTTCACATATGGTGGGTCGACTTGTACCCTTTACATCACAATTAGGGTTACAAGTAAATCTTACACTCAGACAATATAGCAAGGGATCCACACGTCCACTAGTGCTCAACCACTAGGGACACGTCCACCTGTGCTCAGCCACAGGGACGTCATACTCAACAGATCTCTATCTCAACTGAGTCCACAGGAGAATCATCTGGAGTACCAGCTCAAGCCTGACTCAACTGAGTCCATAGGAGTACAAGGCAGGAGACAACACATCGACTCAACTTAGTCCAGAGGAGAACGATACACCCATCACATGGGCACACCCAACACATGGGCTCTCTCACAGGTTGACTCAACTCAGTCCAGAGGAGAACGTATCCTGGAGAATGTCACACGATGTTGCAATCATCAACAAGTTGTTCACTTCCATAAATTCTACTCTCTTTCAAAGTTCATTTCAGATGAACCATTCAGCGTCCAAATTTGGCAGTCTTTTAGGCATATCTTCATTGAAGCTCAGTTCAAAATTTTCAGATTGAAGATTGAAGATGACACCAGTTTACACATAGTTTATGTTGCCATACTGGTATAATTACTCTGACTTGTGACTGAAGGGGAGAATGTTAGACCATGAATCCCTAGACAATCACAAAGTCCGAGATCACCTTCTTATGAGTTACCATCCTTATCTACTGATGAGGTGTTGTCATTCTTCACTAATGAGTTGTCAGTGAGACCTAGATATCGAAGTGGTTATATACATGTACCATATATTGATATCATTAGATGAATACATGTGTTGAGAATGACTTGAAGCCTTTTCTGCCAGGTTCTTGTCTTGTGTTATGCTTGCTCTATTTCTTAACATATAGTGATTAAATTGTGAAGTTGTTGTACGCATTATGGAATCTTGGCAATGCCTTTCCTTATTTTTATGCATTTGTTGGGTTTATAGTCTGATGATTAGATCTGGATTACTTCACTGTGTTATAGTCTTAAATAAAAAAATTGTTCAAATAACACCCACTTGGGCTGTTACACAGACCCTCTTTCTCCAAGAAGCTCTGAGCATCTCCTGTTGATATGCCTTGTATATGTTTTGGATCAGATTGGTTACCAGCATAATCATTATGTTGGAATTTGTATGGTATCTAAGCTCCTTCAACCATATTCCAACATTCTCAAAGGTTGTAAGCTAGCAAATCTCTAACATCACAATGGTAAATGGGCACTTGTAATTGCACTGCATCACTCCTAACTGGCAGTATCTCA
>ML835103.1:16589-28945 GCA_009831015.1 Picea engelmannii
CACAGAAACAATGTTATGATATAAACTGAATCATCTGGGCCAATCTTTCACTCACATCTGTGAGATCTGAAAGAATATCTGCCCTCAGAGTAGAACAATGAGATATCTGGACTATTCTTCTCAAGCAAGGAAGAATAAATGTCTCATCTTCTAAACTTGGACCGTTCCCCACCCTTGGCCATTCTTCCTACACTAATCAAAGTGCACCCTGGAGAGAATGTATAAACCCTAAGGAATGTCTATCCCTAATTGTTGAGCCTGGACCATTCCCCACCCTGGGCCATTCCTCCTACACTAATCAAAGTTCACCCTGGAGAGAATGTATAAACCCTAAGGAATGATTGTCCGGACCATTTCCTCTATTAACCACAAGAGGAAAATATTGTCCTCTATCAACCTCCAAAACAGACCATTCCTCATGTAAACCACAATGAGAAATCGTTGTCTAGTGAGGCGGGCCAGTCTTCTTGAGTAACCCTCAAGAAGAGAGACTTTCCTAGACCACTCCCCATGTTAACCACAATGGGAAGTCATTTTCTATGATACATCAGCAATCTGGACCATTTTCCATGTTAACCACAATGGGAAATCGTTGTCCATCAGAAATCTCAATCCACTTTCCGAACAGGAAAGCATCTATCCAAAATGGAATATTTTTCAATCTTGAAAATGAATATCCTCAATAATATTTTCATTTCTCCCTCCCAACCTAGGATTCATCTCTTCCTTTTTCAATAAGGAAGTCATCTCCACGATCTCCATCTTGAGTACGCAAACTCTTTCATCTTGGATAGAAGCTTTACCAAAATTTTTGCTTATCTGCTCATCTATGGAGATATGTATTGGATAACCACTTTATCCTTTCTAGACTTCATCATGGATAATGTAATGCTTGATTTTAAATGTACCTTAGTCTGGAACATTGATTTTCTGTGAAGGCTTCATGTAGCTCTGAACAATAGAGTATATCATTGTTGGAAAACTGGAACATATCCATGTGGCACTTCCTCTGTCATCATGAGATCTGATCTACTGAGTAATCATCTTGATGTTATAGGAAATCTTCACCACGCTTTTGTTGTGCACTGGAGGTTCTCCACCAAGTTATCTTCTTCTATCTGCATACAAGGGTCTCTTTTTGGTATGCCTCAAAGTCTTGAGATTTCTCTTCATACGCTCTTTATTCAATTTCTTTGGAGAACATTCTTTGCATTCATCTGATGTAGAAATCCAACTCATGGATGTTGTGGATGATATAATGACTCATGTAGAGATAAGTTTGGTTTACTGGAACAAGTAATCATCATAGTCTTCTCCCTCCATCTGGGAGAACATCTAGTTTTGGATATCGCAATGCTTTCATTCATAAGTCTTCCATACATTGTTCTTCATCACAACTTTCATTTCTTCTGCTTGATTTCTTTTATTGAGTTTATATCAGGCTGACAATCTTGTGATTCTTGATACAATGACTGGTTGTTCTGGCTTCTCTTTCTTTCTTGGAAAATTCATGTGTTTCTTTAGTTCTCGGGTCCATGGAGTTTCTTATAGATTCCATGCCCTAAATATTCTATCATAGGATCACGGATGTGGATGAACAACTAGGGAAACTTTAAGGCTTCTCTTTCAAGAATATGTATTCTCTTTCATGGCTGCTATCATGGATATATACTTCATCATCTTCAATGGATCATAGGATTGGCTCCCTCCTAATTCTTGCTTCATGTATGAGTGCATATAATCGGCTCCCTCCATCTAATAGAGTCCATGCTTCCATCTGCATCCTTATTGTCTTCTACAATATATAATTGGATCTCTTGTCTAACAAAGTCCACGCTTTCGTCTTGTTGTCTTCTACAAAACGTCATAAGTCTTTTTCCAATTTCCTCTCGATTTTTGACTTCTTTCTGTCTTTGCTTCTTCTAAGTCTCTTCATGATTGATTCGGCTTATCTTGCAATAGCTTCCACATGATTTGTATTTCATCCTTTCATGTGTATTATCTAATGATATAAGAATCTTGTTGTTCTTCCATAGGTATAGTTCTTCTTGGAACACATTATCTTCCAAGAGATAGATATACAAGATATGTACAGAGACAATGCAAACAAGATATGTACAAGAAATAAGAAGAGTTTTGTTACCTTTAGAAGATGAAGTCTCTTTCATCCTGCTTAGTCTTCTTTGTAGGTTTCTTTTCTTCAGCAATTGATGCTTCATGTTTCTCAATCCTTTTCTTTAGCTCGAGACAATGATTCTTGTAGTGATCATACTTTTGACAGTTGAAGCATTGTACTTATAAAATGTCTTTCTCTTGATTTGGCTTCCTCCTTGAACCAAACTTCCTTTTGTTCCTGAAGTTCTTGAATCTTGTTGTGAAGGCTTGATCATCGTACTTCTTTTGGGGTTTCTCTTTTGCACTGATCCTTGATTCTTCTTGAGAACAACAAGTCCAAAGTTCTTCAAATGGCAGATACTCCTTTCTTGTGTTCATGCTTGCGAAAAATACATCCCACGTATTGGGAAGACCATTGAGTACTATTTTTACCAACTCCTTCTCTGAGATGATCTCTTCAATAGCTTGTAGTTGATCTCTTAACTAAGAAATTCTCACAAAGTATGATGTTATGTTGTCATCATCATGTCACAGAGCTCATTCTTCAGACTCATTACTTGTCCAATGTTTTTGACTAAGAAGAAGTTTGTTAGGGCATCATACATCTTCTTCGATGAGTCAAGATGGGATATGTAGGATATCAAGTGGTCTTTGATAGAATCCACTATGATACTCATGGCATTGATGTCATTGTCTTTAAACTTCTCCATGGCTGCAACGTTATGCGGTTCCTTCTCTTTCCCTTCTTCAAAATCTAGTTTCACAATATCCAGCACTTTATTCTTGGCAAGGATGAGATCATTCCTTGTCTTACACACTCTAAAGTTAGAGGCTCCATCTAACTTGTCCTCTGACTTCATAGAATAAGTCACGGCTACTTTGACTTGGTTAAACCCTAGATTTGACCACAAATTCAAACTTGACGTCTTGGCTTGCTGAGAGTACCATAAATGTGCTAGGCTAGGGCGCATTGATCTATCCGGAGATTAGGTCAATCCCTTCACTTAATGTGCCTCAACAAGAGGATTAGGGTTTCTACAACTACTACTGCTAGTAACCATAGCAGTAGTGTCTTGGAAGTTTCTTCTGTTAGTAACCCTAGTGGCAGTACCTCAACGAGCTCAATATCCTAGCGGTTATGTTTTCTTACAGCGTTTAGACTGAATGAAAGAGGTGTGGGACCATAACCTGTTAGAATATAAGTGAATGTGATCATTTTTCCATTGACAATACCCTTGTCACCCAACCATAGGCCGAATCCACCCTCCAAGCACCTTAACCTTGACAGAGAATCACTTCGAAAGCAAACCCTAGGCTAGATAGCCAAACAAACAGTAGCGCACATTTCCCTAAGGATAGCTCCTCAACAAGAGTTGATCAAATAGTCCAAACCCTAGCCGAGAGATAGTCTAAGTGTAATTTCTAGTTGCAGCAGCTACAATGGCAAATCTCCTCCAAAACTGCGCAAAAACTAGGCAACTGCAGTGCGCACAAGTGTTGCTTTGCAATTCTAAGACTTCCTACCAGAATGAGAACTGGCCTCCTATATTTATACTAATTTTGGCTAACTACCTGGGCCGACTTCTCATTCTGGGTATCTGTTTGTTCAGTATATATTATTATTTATGGCCGACTTCTTCTCTTGGAGGCTAATAACCTAATATAAATTATCTTATTGAGTTGACAAGTCTTCTAGGGTTATTATCCAACTCATTAGGGTTTCTTCTTGCTTCCCGGAGTATTCTATCCTTGTCAGGTTTACACGTGGAGGTAAATACCTCCCGTAGCTACCATAATATTAATAGTTTGAACATTATCAGAATTGTCTGTATATAGTGCATGTATGTATTATTGTCGCTTCTGCATGAATATGTGTATGAACATAATGTTTATGTATGTTTAGAAATTGCATTAGATATGTATATATGTATATCATAGCATGATAGTTTCAAGTAGCATGATCGGCCTAGGTCATTGGGTGTGTTACAACTAGTTTTCAGAACAGTTTGGTTTTGAGTTGTTGGCATTTTCCCCGACAAGGGTGGTCATGGGACGTTACATTGGGCAAGAAGTATTGATGACAAGAAAGTACTAGTGGAGGAGCATTCTTTCTAAGAAATTGTCTAGTATCATGTTTGAGAAAGAAGAAAAAATCAATATATGTATATGTTGTCATCCTTATACACACTTGCAAACGTGATCTAAGTCATGCTCACTTAATGTGTCCTTGGAGGCACAATGCCTAGGTTCAAAGCCCATGCTGTCACTTTGACTTGAACCTCTTTCGTCTAGGCTCACTCCTAGGGAAGCCAAGGGGGGTAGTCCCTAGTTTCTAGATAAGTTTTAAGGTTAGGTTCTAAGAGTTGATTTTAATTTCTTAAGGTTAGAAGGGATCACCCTAAGATGCTAAAGAAGAAATGMAAGATGCAAGGGTTAGTATGTCAAGCAAGCCTTTTCMTAGGGCAACTAAGACTAGTGCCTAAGGTTGGGCAGGGGTCAACTAGATGTTAGGGTGTTTCRTTACAAATATGATTACAAGATACTTACAAAAGAATAATTAAATCCAAATAATATTAGATACAAGATTTACAAAGAAGAATGCTAGGATACAATGAGCAAGCTAACTTCTTTTAAGTGTATGTGYGGGATATAAGGAGATMAAAGCATTATCATCACATCTACAAGTTCATCATCMACACATCCACAAAGACACTTTAGAAGACTCAAAGATTAAATCTCAAGTGCATTAAGATGATCAAKACTATCAACACTCTTAGTTATTAAACCCACAAAGTATTTATTAGATGATTAAGCCCAAAGTTTTATTATTCAATAAGTTTTAAGGGGTTACTTAAGATTACAAAGTTTTAGTCACCCTTATTAAGTGTTTCACCAAAKAATCCWCCTCCTATTTCCAAATGGTTGTTKGATKCTCAAGATAGYATGGAAAYGAKACCAACCCTAGYTGTCACRGTCAGCCCAAAGAATTGAKTTTTTACRGAAAKGACACTCYGGGTGGACAAACCCATAGCAAAAGTTGTCTGACTRAGWTGAAACTTGGTCCATGGATGTGGGGGGTGYTATTCCATTTCTTTTGAGCAMAAATACCCCTATCAAAATTCTARGGACCTATTTTTTACAATTTTTGCTCAAAATTAATTAATTAATTAATTAAACCTCCAAACTTACGGAAATTTAATTAAAAATTAATTAATTAAAAAAAACTATTTTAGACTCAACGGAATTCCGYGAAACTTTMTRAKATGTCTTGCATGGTCATTTACAATGATTCCTAACAATAGTTACCAAAAGATAARCCCAYTGGAACGTCRTTCACCACTTTGGAGGAATTATTGCAAGTGTGAGGGAAAAACTCAAGGGAAATCAATAAGGCTGAAAAGCCCAATYGATAACCTGAGGATAAAAAACCCTCAGTGAAAGGAACTCTCCCAGTGAACCRATCCCAAGGMAACTRACCTAGACATGACTCATGCAGACCTATTACATTATTGACCCACGCAGGGGTGCGKAAATTCCAGTTACAAAAAGAAGTGTTAGGGCCAAACATGCCCTGTAGAACCAAAATTCTTCAACAAACTTGCATCTGATGATGCATCTCTTCATGGCACATGGAKTTGACCACCTATRTTGGAGATGCGTTCAACATCTARCTCCACATGGGGATGTGTGTTCGATCTTCTCACATGAGACGGAGAGCATACGAGAATCCAACACCTACAAAYAKAGTGCTCACCAATAACCAACATATGAATACATATATACATAATGAAATAAATGAATGTTATATACAACATATACATAATGAAATAACTAAAGTACWACAWCATATAATTACAAAATGAAATTATGATACAGAAGAAAAAAAAAWTCTAAGTACATATTGACATAATGAATGAAATAATACAAAATTAAAATACAARGAAGGGTTAGAGATACATTACAACCATCCATGTAATGGATGAAATGATGCCACAAGTGTCTGAAACATCCTTGTCCGGGATGATTCACARAAKACCCATTCCCAAGTTTTATTAACTTSGATTTTTTTGTGAGGAAKAACCAACCAYGAATCATGATCCTTCTTCCCTTCAACCAAACACTGGAATATGACAAGCCATGTAAACTTTGAATACTTTGTTGCTCATGACTGTCAAGGTGGGAGGCCAACCAATACWAATAATGATATGACAYTGTTAAACTGAAGTTKCCTTCCATCTCCTCATAATCCTGCATTAAGTCCTCTTTTGATTGAGAGATTGCAAAAGAATATATCACAGGAACCATCATATTGTCTTCCTCAAGATTTTTAAAGTTATCCTTCAAAAAKATTGGTTCCTYGGGAGGAGGGTGGGGACTTGAATCATCTAKATATTCAACATTTTCAAACTCAAGTTCCTTTACTTCCTCAAGATGAATGATTGGCTCATCCATGGATTCATYYGGAATTTCCCAATGAACTTCCTTATCTTTTTTCACTATCAAGCTCAAGTTCAAGGGGGTCTGGATATTCARTATAAGCCTCATCCTCTGCAAGGCGAGCCTCCATGGYCGTAAGTTGTTCGTTCATGGMTTCAAATTKCTTTGCATGGGCCCACTGCATRTTCAGAAGTATTTCTTTAAGTTCCTTAATGGGATCTAGTCGAGTGTCTTCTTCTATGTCTGAACTGATTGTGTCTATATCTGGAATATTTTTCCTSTTCCATTTTTCCATAAAATCATCAACCAACTYATTGTAAATTTCATCCTGATCATCCCCAAAYMTTTCCAAAAAKTCATGCGGAAAATCYTGTATGGTCTTGATTGATTTATCTTTGTGAACAAGAAACCAATCACAAGCACTTCCCWRGCCCTCCAAAAGAGTCCARGAAAATAATAACATAAGRGCATCCTCACAAATAGGTGAATCATCCCAATCGTCGATTAATTTYCAAAAGGCCTTGACATRAGCACAAGCATCACCACCCTCATGAAATTCAAGCACATTGTCAACAACATCTTCAGGTATATCATTAGGATAACCAACTATTTCTGAAAAATCAAAAGGTTTTGTGAGTTCRCTCATTGAAAAAAAAAAAATCTGGGACCCAAAAGATTATTAAGGATCYGACAAGAAGGGAAACATGCTAGCTTCATCCAAAAACCTTTCCAAGTTCAGAGATGAAGMAAACAAGCYGTGAGTTCCTTCTTGCAAAATACCTCGTCAARTTATTTAAAKTGGAGTCRYCAGATGACCAAGTTTATCTCAGACAAACAAGAGCACYAAACAAAGCAAAAACAAGAAGGAAAACAAAATTTAATTTATTAAGTTTGGAACAAGAATTGAATATCAGTGAGTGCTTCTTCACCAAGAATTTCAAGYAGACAYAAGGATTTCTCCTTGTAGTATATTTGACAGTTTTTTTCAATGGAGTCGCCACTTGGAAAAGAAWCACACAAAGCTAACCAATGCAAGCTCAAATATTTTTAGTTCTAAAAAWWTTATTATTTAGTTCTTAAAGAATTAAGTTAAAGTCGTTTTGRCCAAGGATAAATGACTTATCCCCGGMAACAKCGCCAAAGATGTGTCCTTGGAGGCACAATGCCTACGTTCAAAGCTYACGYTGTCACTTTGARTTGAACCTCTTCCSTCTAGGCTCACTCCTAGGGAAGCCAAGGGGGGTAGTCCCTAGTTTCTAGATAAGTTTTAAGGTTAGGTTCTAGGAGTTGATTTTAATTTMTTAAGGTTAGAGGGGATCTACCCTAAGATTCTAAAGCARAAATGCAAGATGCAAGGGTTAGTATGTCAAGCAAGCCTTTTCCTAGGGCAACTAAGACTAGTGCCTAAGGTTGGGCAGGGGTRAACTAGATGTTAGGGTGTTTCGYTACAAATATGATTACAAKATACTTAGAAAAKAATAATTAAATCCAAAGAATATTAGATACAAKATTTACAAAGAAGAATGTTAGGATACAATGAGYAAGCTAACTACTTTTAAGTGTATGTGCAGGATACAAGGAGATCAAAGCATTATCATCACATCTACAAGTTCATCATCAACACATCCACAAAGACACTTTAGAAGACTCAAAKATTAAAKCTCAARTGCATTAAGATGATYGAGACTATCAACACTCTTAGTTATTAAACCCAYAAAGTATTTATTAGATGATTAAGCCCAAGGTTTTATTATTCAATAAGTTTTAAGGGGTTACTTAAGATTACAAAGWTTTAGTTACCCTTATTAAGTGTTTCACCAAAGCCTCCTCCTCCTATTTCCAAATGGCCTCTGGATGCTCAAGATAGTATGGAAACGARGCCAACCCTAGCTATCACAATCAGCCCAAAGAATTGAGTTTTTAYGGAAAGGACACTTTGGGTGGACAAACCCATAGCAAAAGTTGTCTGACTGAGCTGAAACTTGGYCCATGGATGTGGGGGGTGCTATTCCATTTATTTTGAGCACAAATACCCCTATCAAAATTCCAAGGACCTAGTTTTTACAWTTTTTGCTCAAAAATACTTAATTAGTTAAATAATTAAACCTCCAAACTTAGAGAAATTTAATTAAAAATTAATTAATTAAAAAAAACTATTTTAGACTCGACRGAATTCCGTGAARCTTTCTAAGATKTCTTGCATGGTCATTTACAATGATTCCTAACAATAKTTACCAAAAGATAAACCCACTAGAACGTCGTTCACCACTTTGAGGGAATTATTGCAAGTGTGAGGGAAAAACTCAAGGAAAATCAATAAGGTTGAAAAGCCCAATTGATAACCTRAGAATAAAAAACCCTYAGTGAAAGGAACTCTCCCAGTGAAYCGATCCYAAGGTAACTGACCTAGACATGACTCATGCAGACCTATTACATTATTGACCSACGCAAGGGTGYRGAAATTCCAAWTACAAAAAGAAGTGTTGGGGCCAAACATGCCCTGTAGAACCAAAAGTCTTCAACAAATTTGCATCTGATGATGCATCTCTTCATGGCACATGGAGTTGACCACCTATGTTGGAGAGGCGGTCAACAGTATCCAAAACAAAATCCAAATATATTGTAGAAGTAGCATGTTGCACACAAGTTCTCTGGATGAAGCAGACATTGAAGGATATCAAAGTAGAATATGATCATCCAATATCAATCATCTGCGACAACACTAGTGCAATCAAAATTTCAAAGAATCATGTTATGCACTCAAAGACTAAGAATATTCCCATCAAGTACCACTTCTTAAGAGAACAAGTAGTCGAGAAAAGTGTCAATATGGAATACATTGCCACCAAAGAACATGTTGCAGATATTTTTACCAAACCCCTTCCGAGAGGCACATTTGAATATCTTAGACAAAATCTGGGAGTGATATCCCTCTAATCTTGTCAGTAGATGGAAGCGAAATCTTAGGGGGAGCAACCCTTTTCCATTGATGTCAAAGGGAGAGAAGTTGCAGATAGAGGAAGAATTCTAGACACAAGGAGAGTTGCAGACAGAGGGGTATTATAGAATTGACTAAGGGTTTCCATCAATAAAAAGTGGGGAGATTGTTGGAAATATTGTTTTTGGATTTTTTATGCTCAGTTTGGATACCCTATCTTTAAAGTTTTTTTTACTCTGAAGACCTAACTCAAATGGGAGCATAGGATATGTGATTGAAAATATTATTCTGAGAGATTTCCAATGGTATATGGCACTCCCTCTAAGTCCTTAGGAATGAAGAGATGTGAAAGATTATGTCAGGTCGGCCCAGCCAGAAAGTATAGGTCGACCCAAACAATTTTACAAGCCGACCCTATAAGTGAACAAAAAAACTCTATAAATATAGGATACATGTCTGCATTTGAAGTGTATCCAAGCAAAAATTGCAAATATAAATGTGCAGAAGAGATCTGAGGTGCACAAAAGGAGATAGGGAGTATTCTTGGGGTCTAAAGGTGCATAAGAGGGGTTTTCTTGGAGTTTTAAGGGTGCGCTATGAAGGACTAAGGTCTATGATGCTGCAAAGTGCGTTGTTTTGAGGTTGTGATGCTACAATATGGAATTATATTGTGGGAATGATTTTATGAGGTTCACTAGGGAATGAAGGCTAAATCTGACTAGGGTTTGAAGCTACATCTGGGGAATGAAGCAAGGAGAGTGTTATGAACATAAATATATAAATAAATAATCAATAAATCAACAATTAACAATTACTAATGAAGAGAAACCTCATGATGAAGGGTCACATATCTTCACAAAAGGGAACCCCTTTGTGGGTATATATACGACCCTCATTCTCATTGTAAATCTCATATTATCTCATATCTTATATTCATACATTCTTATTCAATTAATATGTTATCCAGATGGATTTCTTTATGATTTTCCAAATATTTTGGATGCTCCTGTTGTGAACCGATTTGGTTCACTACATTTGGTATCATAGCTTCATTTTATGATTTTGGCCATTGGCTACACTTCATTCATACTTGTCTGGTCTGGCTTTTGGTCAACCCCCTATTTTCTTAGAGTTTCTCTGAAGGTTTGGTCTTTGACCATAATTGGCCCTTGGCCATTTAAAGTTTTAAAATGTCCGCTGCAACATGAAGTTTCATTATTATACATTGAAGTTGTGAAAATCAATCGCACCCAATTGTACCAAGAAAAATTACAATGGTATCGGTTCAGAAATTCAATTGAAAAAAAATTATTCCGTTGCAAATTCATGAGAGAAATCAAAAAAGGGGGGTACGAAAGAAAATCATAGAAATACCTTGAGGAAGTAGAAATTTTGCTTCATAACAACCCTACCACAGACACCATACAACAACATAAATTCTATGGTAGTTCGTACCAGTTTCACCGTACAATATTTTATGTACAGTTAACTGAAAACACACTAAATTTATTAGTCTGTGCAGTCACATATTACACCCTGCACTATTAATTATTAATTGTAGTGTGCATATTGTATGCACTTAATTAATTGATATTCGTACGCATCCATATAATCGCTTTTTGCACTTCGTCCGTACTTTTTTGTACATGCGTCGATATTTATGTCTGCATGTGCACTGTAAACGAACCGTACGGCCTTTAACTCGCTCATTTGTACATCTCTTCATAAAGTCGCGACTGTCCATACATGTCAAGGTAGTGTTTTTTAATTTAACATTGGAAGTTAAGATAAAGGTATATTTAACTTTTGTGTAAAAAAGAAAAAAAATTAATTGATAAAGGTTATATTGAAGAACAAATATTAATTTGGTTGGAACCAAGGATTCACATTGGAAAGAAGGAAATTAAAATAATTACAATAAGCCACTACTTTACATGCGTCGATATTTATGTCCACCTATGCATTGTAAACGAACCATACGGCCTTTAACTTGCCCGTTTGTACATCTCTTTGTAAAGTCGTGACTGTCCATACATGTCAAGGTAGTGTTTTTTAATTTAACATTGGAAGTCAAGATAAAGGTGTATTTAAATTTTGTGTAAAAAAGAAAAAAAAAATAATTGATAAAGGTTATAGTGAAGAACATATCTTAATTTGGTTAGAACCAAGGATTCACATTGGAAAGAAGGAAATTAAAATCATTACAATAAACCACTAGTTTACTTTGATTGATTTAATAAGTATTAACGCAAAAGGAAGTATTAAGTTAAGGTTTTTTTACCGAAGAATTGAAGAAGGATGTGTTAGTTCTACTTAGAATCAAAGGGACACTTGCAGGGAAGGATGCCACTATTTCTATTGATCCTATTGAGTATGGTAATTATGTTAGCATCGAATGTGCTAACCAATTATTGATTCCTAAGTCAAGTATAATTGAAGAGATAGATTTGTGGAACAAAAACAAATATAGCATAAGCAATTTACATATGAACATTTGAGAATATACTTTTGTATCGCAATTCACTATTAAATAATTATGGAACGATGGCGGTGACATACTTTTGGGTGCATTCTGGATGAAAGAACTGGGGGCATTCATTTTAAAACACGAAAAATAATTTGTTACATTTTCATACAAAAAGAAAAAGATAACATTATATGACTCTACATTGGAGTCAAATCCAGTAACACTAGAACTTAAAAATATCTCAAAAATTATCCTTGAATATAGTGATAAGACAGTACAAAAAATAAAAAAGGAATTTGACGAAATTATCACAGATAAAAATGAAAAAACAATTCACTTAAAATACCCCCGTCAAAAACTACTTACACAGATCAAGAAGTCAAAGGATAGAAAACAATG
>ML835103.1:76215-87409 GCA_009831015.1 Picea engelmannii
ATTTTTTGTACTGTCTTATCACTATATTCAAGGATAATTTTTGAGATATTTTTAAGTTCTAGTGTTACTGGATTTGACTCCAATGTAGAGTCATATAATGTTATCTTTTTCTTTTTGTATGAAAATGTAACAAATTATTTTTCATGTTTTAAAATGAATGCCCCCAGTTCTTTCATCCAGAATGCACCCAAAAGTATGTCACCACCATCGTTCCATAATTATTTAATAGTGAATTGGGATACAAAAGTATATTCTCAAATGTTCAGATGTAAATTGCTTATGCTATATTTGTTTTTGTTCCACAAATCTATCTCTTCAATTATATTTGACTTAGGAATCAATAATTGGTTAGCACATTCGATGCTAACATAATTACCATACTCAATAGGATCAATAGAAATAGTGGCATCCTTCCCTGCAAGTGTCCCTTTGATTCTAAGTAGAACTGACACATATTTTGATTGCAAGTGTCCCTTTGATTCTAAGTATAACTAACACATCCTTCTTCAATTCTTCGGTAAAAAAACCTTAACTTAATACTTACTTTTGCGTTAATACTTATTAAATCAATCAAGGTAAAGTAGTGGCTTATTGTAATGATTTTAATTTCCTTCTTTCCAATGTGAATCCTTGGTTCTAACCAAATTAAGATATGTTCTTCACTATAAACTTTATCAATTAATTTTTTTTCTTTTTTACACAAAATTTAAATACACCTTTATCTTGACTTCCAATGTTGAATTAAAAAACACTACCTTGACATGTATGGACAGTCACGACTTTACAAAGAGATGTACAAACGAGCAAGTTAAAGGCCGTACGGTTCGTTTACAATGCATAGGTGGACATAAATATCGATGCATGTAAAGTAGTGGCTTATTGTAATTATTTTAATTTCCCTCTTTCCAATGTGAATCCTTGGTTCTAACCAAATTAAGATTTGTCCTTCACTATAACCTTTATGACTTAAATTTTTTTCTTTTTTACACAAAATTTAAATATACCTTTATCTTAACTTCCAATGTTAAATTAAAAAACACTACCTTGACATGAATGGACAGTCACGACTTTATGAAGAGATGTACAAATGAGCGAGTTAAAGGTCGTACGGTTCGTTTACAGTGCACATGCAGACATAAATATCGACGCATGTACAAAAAAGTACAGACGAAGTGCAAAAAGCGATTATGTGGATGCGTACGAATATCAATTCATTAAGTGCATACAATATGCACACTACAATTAATAATTAATAGTGCAGGGTGTAATATGTGATTGCACGGACTAATAAATTTAGTGTGTTTTCAGTTAACTGTACATAAAATATTGTACGGTGAAACTGGTACGAACTATCATAGAATTTATGTTGTTGTATGGTGTCTGTGGTATGGTTGTTATGAAGCAAAATTTCTACTTCCTCAAGGTATTTCTATGATTCTCTTTCGTACCCCCTTTTTTTGATTTCTCTTATGAATTTGCAATAGAATAATTTTTTTTCAACTGAATTTTTGAACCGATACCATTGTAATTTTTTCTTGGTACAATTGGGTGCGATTGATTTTCACAAATTCAATGTATAATAATGAAACTTCATGTTGTAGCGGAAATTTTAAAACTTTAAATGGCCAAGGGCCAATTATGGTCAAAGACCAAACCTTCAGAGAAACTCTAAGAAAATAGGGGGTTGACCAAAAGCCAGACCAGACAAGTATGAATGAAGTGTAGCCAATGGCCAAAATCATAAAATGAAGCTATGATACCAAATGTAGTGAACCAAATCGGTTCACAACAGGAGCATCCAAAATATTTGGAAAATCATAAAGAAATCCATCTGGATAACATATTAATTGAATAAGAATGTATGAATATAAGATATGAGATAGTATGAGATTTACAATGAGAATGAGGGTCGTATATATACCCACGAAGGGGTTCCCTTTTGTGAAGATATGTGACCCTTCATCATGAGGTTTCTCTTCATTAGTAATTGTTAATTGTTGATTTATTGATTATTTATTTATATATTTATGTTCATAACACTCTCCTTGCTTCATTCCCCAGACGTAGCTTCAAACCCTAGTCAGATTTAGCCTTCATTCCCTAGTGAACCTCATAAAATCATTCCCACAATATAATTTCATATTGTAGCATCACAACCTCAAAACAATGCACTTTGCAGCATCATAGACCTTAGTCCTTCATAGCGCACCCTTAAAACTCCAAGAAAGCCCCTCTTATGCACCTTTAGACCCCAAGAATACTCCCTATCTCCTTTTGTGCACCTCAGATCTCTTCTGCGCATTTATATTTGCAATTTTTGCTTGGATACACTTCAAATGCAGACATGTATCCTATATTTATAGAGTTTTTTTGTTCACTTATAGGGCCGACTTGTAAAATTGTTTAGGTCGACCTATACTTTCTAGCTGGGCCGACCTGACATAATCTTTCACATCTCTTCATTCCTAAGGACTTAGAGGGAGTGCCATATACCATTGGAAATCTCTCAGAATAATATTTTCAATCACAAATCCTATGCTCCCATTTGAGCTAGGTCTTCAGAGTAAAAAAAACTTTAAAGATAGGGTATCCAAACTGAGCATAAAAAATCCAAAAACAATATTTCCAACAATCTCCCCACTTTTTATTGATGGAAACCCTTAGTCAATTCTATAATACCCCTCTATCTGCAACTCTCCTTGTGTCTAGAATTCTTCATCTATCTGCAACTTCTCTCCCTTTGACATCAATGGAAAAGGGTTGCTCCCCCTAAGATTTCACTTCCATCTACTGACAAGATTAGAGGGATATCACTCCCAGATTTTGTCTAAGATTTTCAAATGTGCCTCTCGGAAGGGGTGATTTTGTCTAAGATATTCAAATGTGCCTCTCGGAAGGGGTTTGGTAAAAATATCTGCAACATGTTCTTTGGTGGCAATGTATTCCATCTTGACACTTTTCTCGACTACTTGTTCTCTTAAGAAGTGGTACTTGATGGGAATATTCTTAGTCTTTGAGTGCATAACATGATTCTTTGAAATTTTGATTGCACTAGTGTTGCCGCAGATGATTGATATTGGATGATCATATTCTACCTTGATATCCTTCAATGTCTGCTTCATCCAGAGAACTTGTGTGCAACATGCTACTACGACAATATATTCGGATTTTGTTTTGGATACTGTTGACCGCCTCTCCAACATAGGTGTCAACTCCATGTGCCATGAAGAGATGCATCATCAGATGCAAATTTGTTGAAGACGTTTGGTTCTACAGGGCATGTTTGGCCCCAACATTTCTTTTTGTATTTGGAACTTCTGCACCCTTGCGTGGGTCAATAATGTAATAGGTCTGCATGATTCATGTCTAGGTCAGTTACCTTAGGATCGATTCACTGGGAGAGTTCCTTTCACTGAGGGTTTTTTATTCTCAGGTTATCAATTGGGGTTTTCAACCTTATTGATTTTCCTTGAGTTTTTCCCTCACACTTGCAATAATTCCCTCAAAGTGGTGAACGACGTTCTAGTGGGTTTATCTTTTGGTAACTATTGTTAGGAATCATTGTAAATGACCATGCAAGACATCTTAGAAAGTTTCACGGAATTCTGTCGAGTCTAAAATAGTTTTTTTTAATTAATTAATTTTTAATTAAATTTCTCTAAGTTTGGAGGTTTAATTATTTAACTAATTAAGTATTTTTGAGCAAAAAATGTAAAAACTAGGTCCTTGGAATTTTGATAGGGGTATTTGTGCTCAAAATAAATGGAATAGCACCCCCCACATCCATGGGCCAAGTTTCAGCTCAGTCAGACAACTTTTGCTATGGGTTTGTCCACCCAAAGTGTCCTTTCCGTAAAAACTCAATTCTTTGGGCTGATTGTGATAGCTAGGGTTGGCTTCGTTTCCATACTATCTTGAGCATCCAGAGGCCATTTGGAAATAGGAGGAGGAGGCTTTGGTGAAACACTTAATAAGGGTAACTAAATCTTTGTAATCTTAAGTAACCCCTTAAAACTTATTGAATAATAAAACCTTGGGCTTAATCATCTAATAAATACTTTGTGGGTTTAATAACTAAGAGTGTTGATAGTCTCAATCATCTTAATGCATTTGAGATTTAATATTTGAGTCTTCTAAAGTGTCTTTGTGGATGTGTTGATGATGAACTTGTAGATGTGATGATAATGCTTTGATCTCCTTGTATCCTGCACATACACTTAAAAGTAGTTAGCTTGCTCATTGTATCCTAACATTCTTCTTTGTAAATCTTGTATCTAATATTCTTTGGATTTAATTATTCTTTTCTAAGTATCTTGTAATCATATTTGTAACGAAACACCCTAACATCTAGTTTACCCCTGCCCAACCTTAGGCACTAGTCTTAGTTGCCCTAGGAAAAGGCTTGCTTGACATACTAACCCTTGCATCTTGCATTTCTGCTTTAGAATCTTAGGGTAGATCCCCTCTAACCTTAAGAAATTAAAATCAACTCCTAGAACCTAACCTTAAAACTTATCTAGAAACTAGGGACTACCCCCCTTGGCTTCCCTAGGAGTGAGCCTAGAGGGAAGAGGTTCAATTCAAAGTGACAACGTGAGCTTTGAACGTAGGCATTGTGCCTCCAAGGACACATCTTTGGCGATGTTTCCGGGGATAAGTCATTTATCCTTGGCCAAAACGACTTTAACTTAATTCTTTAAGAACTAAATAATAAAATTTTTAGAACTAAAAATATTTGAGCTTGCATTGGTTAGCTTTGTGTGTTTCTTTTCCAAGTGGCGACTCCATTGAAAAAAACTGTCAAATATACTACAAGGAGAAATCCTTATGTCTGCTTGAAATTCTTGGTGAAGAAGCACTCACTGATATTCAATTCTTGTTCCAAACTTAATAAATTAAATTTTGTTTTCCTTCTTGTTTTTGCTTTGTTTGGTGCTCTTGTTTGTCTGAGATAAACTTGGTCATCTGGCGACTCCACTTTAAATAACTTGACGAGGTATTTTGCAAGAAGGAACTCACGGCTTGTTTGCTTCATCTCTGAACTTGGAAAGGTTTTTGGATGAAGCTAGCATGTTTCCCTTCTTGTCGGATCCTTAATAATCTTTTGGGTCCCAGATTTTTTTTTTTTCAATGAGCGAACTCACAAAACCTTTTGATTTTTCAGAAATAGTTGGTTATCCTAATGATATACCTGAAGATGTTGTTGACAATGTGCTTGAATTTCATGAGGGTGGTGATGCTTGTGCTTATGTCAAGGCCTTTTGAAAATTAATCGACGATTGGGATGATTCACCTATTTGTGAGGATGCCCTTATGTTATTATTTTCTTGGACTCTTTTGGAGGGCCTGGGAAGTGCTTGTGATTGGTTTCTTGTTCACAAAGATAAATCAATCAAGACCATACAGGATTTTCCGCATGACTTTTTGGAAAGATTTGGGGATGATCAGGATGAAATTTACAATGAGTTGGTTGATGATTTTATGGAAAAATGGAAGAGGAAAAATATTCCAGATATAGACACAATCAGTTCAGACATAGAAGAAGACACTCGACTAGATCCCATTAAGGAACTTAAAGAAATACTTCTGAACATGCAGTGGGCCCATGCAAAGCAATTTGAAGCCATGAACGAACAACTTACGGCCATGGAGGCTCGCCTTGCAGAGGATGAGGCTTATACTGAATATCCAGACCCCCTTGAACTTGAGCTTGATAGTGAAAAAAGATAAGGAAGTTCATTGGGAAATTCCGAATGAATCCATGGATGAGCCAATCATTCATCTTGAGGAAGTAAAGGAACTTGAGTTTGAAAATGTTGAATATATAGATGATTCAAGTCCCCACCCTCCTCCCGAGGAACCAATCTTTTTGAAGGATAACTTTAAAAATCTTGAGGAAGACAATATGATGGTTCCTGTGATATATTCTTTTGCAATCTCTCAATCAAAAGAGGACTTAATGCAGGATTATGAGGAGATGGAAGGCAACTTCAGTTTAACAATGTCATATCATTATTAGTATTGGTTGGCCTCCCACCTTGACAGTCATGAGCAACAAAGTATTCAAAGTTTACATGGCTTGTCATATTCCAGTGTTTGGTTGAAGGGAAGAAGGATCATGATTCGTGGTTGGTTCTTCCTCACAAAAAAATCCAAGTTAATAAAACTTGGGAATGGGTCTTCTGTGAATCATCCCGGACAAGGATGTTTCAGACACTTGTGGCATCATTTCATCCATTACATGGATGGTTGTAATGTATCTCTAACCCTTCTTTGTATTTTAATTTTGTATTATTTCATTCATTATGTCAATATGTACTTAGAATTTTTTTTTTGTATCATAATTTCATTTTGTAATTATATGTTGTAGTACTTTAGTTATTTCATTATGTATATGTTGTATATAACATTCATTTATTTCATTATGTATATATGTATTCATATGTTGGTTATTGGTGAGCACTATGTTTGTAGGTGTTGGATTCTCGTATGCTCTCCGTCTCATGTGAGAAGATCGAACACACATCCCCATGTGGAGCTAGATGTTGAACGCATCTCCAATATAGGTGGTCAACTCCATGTGCCATGAAGAGATGCATCATCAGATGCAAGTTTGTTGAAGAATTTTGGTTCTACAGGGCATGTTTGGCCCTAACACTTCTTTTTGTAACTGGAATTTACGCACCCCTGCGTGGGTCAATAATGTAATAGGTCTGCATGAGTCATGTCTAGGTCAGTTGCCTTGGGATCGGTTCACTGGGAGAGTTCCTTTCACTGAGGGTTTTTTATCCTCAGGTTATCGATTGGGCTTTTCAGCCTTATTGATTTCCCTTGAGTTTTTCCCTCACACTTGCAATAATTCCTCCAAAGTGGTGAACGACGTTCCAATGGGCTTATCTTTTGGTAACTATTGTTAGGAATCATTGTAAATGACCATGCAAGACATATCAGAAAGTTTCGCGGAATTCCGTTGAGTCTAAAATAGTTTTTTTTAATTAATTAATTTTTAATTAAATTTCCGTAAGTTTGGAGGTTTAATTAATTAATTAATTAATTTTGAGCAAAAATTGTAAAAAATAGGTCCCTAGAATTTTGATAGGGGTATTTGTGCTCAAAAGAAATGGAATAACACCCCCCACATCCATGGACCAAGTTTCATCTTAGTCAGACAACTTTTGCTATGGGTTTGTCCACCCGGAGTGTCATTTCCGTAAAAACTCAATTCTTTGGGCTGACTGTGACAACTAGGGTTGGTCTCGTTTCCATACTATCTTGAGCATCAAACAACCATTTGGAAATAGGAGGTGGATTATTTGGTGAAACACTTAATAAGGGTGACTAAAACTTTGTAATCTTAAGTAACCCCTTAAAACTTATTGAATAATAAAACTTTGGGCTTAATCATCTAATAAATACTTTGTGGGTTTAATAACTAAGAGTGTTGATAGTCTTGATCATCTTAATGCACTTGAGATTTAATCTTTGAGTCTTCTAAAGTGTCTTTGTGGATGTGTGGATGATGAACTTGTAGATGTGATGATAATGCTTTGATCTCCTTATATCCCGCACATACACTTAAAAGAAGTTAGCTTGCTCATTGTATCCTAGCATTCTTCTTTGTAAATCTTGTATCTAATATTATTTGGATTTAATTATTCTTTTGTAAGTATCTTGTAATCATATTTGTAATGAAACACCCTAACATCTAGTTGACCCCTGCCCAACCTTAGGCACTAGTCTTAGTTGCCCTATGAAAAGGCTTGCTTGACATACTAACCCTTGCATCTTGCATTTCTTCTTTAGCATCTTAGGGTGATCCCTTCTAACCTTAAGAAATTRAAATCAACTCTTAGAACCTAACCTTAAAACTTATCTAGAAACTAGGGACTACCCCCCTTGGCTTCCCTAGGAGTGAGCCTAGACGAAAGAGGTTCAAGTCAAAGTGACAACGTGGGCTTTGAACCTAGGCATTGTGCCTCCAAGGACACACTAAGTGAGCATGACTTAGCTCACATTTGCAAGTGTGTATAAGGATGACAACATATACATAGATTGATTTTTGCTTCTTTCTCAAACATGATACTAGACATTTTCTTAGAAAGAATGCTCCTCCACTAGTACTTTCTTGTCATCAATACTTCTTGCCCAATGTAACGTCCCACGACCACCCTTATCGGGGAAAATGCCAACAACTCAAAACCAAACTGTTCTAAAAACTAGTTGTAACACACCCAACGACCTAGGCCGATCATGCTACTTGAAACTATCATGCTATGATATACATATATACATATCTAATGCAATTTCTAAACATACATAAACATTATGTTCATACACATATTCATGCATAAGCGACAATAATACATACATGCACTATATACAGACAATTCTGATAACGTTCAAACTGTTAATATTATGGTAGCTATGGGAGGTATTTACCTCCACGTGTAAACCTGACAAGGATAGAATACTCCAGGAAGCAAGAAGAAACCCTAATGAGTTGGATAATAACCCTAGAAGACTTGTCAACTCAATAAGATAATTTATATTAGGTTATTAGCCTCCAAGAGAAGAAGTCGGCCAGAAATAATAATATATATTGAACAAACAGATACCCAGAATGAGAAGTCGGCCCAGGTAGTTAGCCAAAATTAGTATAAATATAGGAGGCCAATTCTCATTCTGGCAGGAAGTCTTAGAATTGCAAAGCAACACTTGTGCGCACTGCAGTTGCCTAGTTTTTGCGCAGTTTTGGAGGAGAGTTGCCGTTGCAGCTGCTGCAACTAGAAATTACGCTTAGACTATCTCTTGGCTAGGGTTTGGACTATTTGATCAACTCTTGTTGATGAGCTATCCTTGGGGAAAGGTGCACTACCCTTTGTTTGGCTATCTAGCCTAGGGTTTGCTTTCGAAGTGATTTTCTGTCAAGGTTAAGGTGCTTGGAGGGTGGCTTCGGCCTATGGTTGGGTGACAAGGGTATTGTCAATGGAAAAATGATCACATTCACTTATATTCTAACAGGTTATGGGCCCACACCTCTTTCATTCAGTCTAAACGCTGTAAGAAAACATAACCACTAGGATATTGAGCTTGTTGAGGAACTGCCACTAGGGTTACTAACAAAAGCAGCTTCCAAGACACTGCCGCTAGGGTTACTAGCAGTAGCAGTTGCAGAAACCCTAATCCTCTTGTTGAGGCACCTTAAGTGAAGGGATTGACCTAATCTCCGGATAGATCAATGCACCCTAACCTAGCGCATTTCTGGTACTCTCAGCAAGCCAAGACGTCAAGTTTGAGTTTGTGGTCAAATCTAGGGTTTAACCAAGTCAAAGTAGCCGTGACTTATTCTATGAAGTCAGAGAACAAGTTAGACGGAGCCTCTAACTTTAGAGCGTGTAAGACAAGGATTGATCTCATCCTTGCCAAGAATAAAGTGTTGGATATCATGAAACCAGAGTTTGAAGAAGGGAAAGAGAAGGAACCGCAGAACGTTGCAACTATGGAGAAGTTTAAAGACGGTGACATCAATGCCATGAGTATCATAGTGGATTCTATCAAAGACCACTTGATATCCTACATATCCCATCTTGACTCATCGAAGAAGATGTACGATGCCCTAACAAACCTCTTCTTAGTCAAAAACATTGGACAAGTAATGAGTCTGAAGAATGAGCTCTGTGACATGATGATGACAACATAACATCATACTTTGTGAGAATTTCTTAGTTAAGAGATCAACTGCAAGCTATTGAACAGATCATCTCAGAGAAGGAGTTGGTAAACATATTACTCAATGGTCTTCCCAAGACGTGGGATGTATTTTTTGCAAGCATGAATACAAGAAAGGAGTATCCGACATTTGAAGAACTTTGGACTTACTGTGCTCAAGAAGAATCAAGGATTAGTCCAAAAGAGAAACCCCAAAAAAAGTACGATGATCAAGCCTTCACAGCAAGATTCAAGAACTTCAAGAACAAAAGGGAGTTTGGTTCAAGGAGGAAGCCAAATCAAGAGAAAAACATTTCAGAAGTACAATGCTTCAACTGTCAAAAGTATGATCACTACAAGAATCATTGTCTCGAGCTAAAGAAAAGGATTGAGAAACACGAAGCATCAATTGCTGAAGAAAAGAAACCTACAAAGAAGACTAAGCAGGATGGAAGAGACTTCATCTTCTAAAGGTAACAAAACTCTTCTTATTTCTTGTACATATCTTGTTTGCATTGTCTTTATACATATCTTGTATATCTGTCTCTTGGAAGATAATGTGTTCCAAGAAGAACTATACCTATGGAAGAACAACAAGATAAGAATGGATATCATTAGATAATACACATGAAAGGATGAAATACAAATCATGTGGAAGCTATTGCAAGATAAGTCGAATCAATCATGAAGAGACTTAGAAGAAGCAAAGACAGAAAGAAGTAAAAAATCGAGAGGAAATTGGAAAAAGACTTATGACGTTTTGTAGAAGAAAACAAGACGAAAGAGTGGACTTTGTTAGACAAGAGATCCAATTATATATTGTAGAAGACAATAAGGATGCAGATGGAAGCATGGACTCTATTAGATGGAGGGAGCCAATTATATGCACTCATACATGAAGCAAGAATTAGGAGGGATCCAATCCTATGATCCATTGAAGATGATGAAGTATATATCCATGATAGCATCCATGAAAGACAATACATATTCTTCAAAGAGAAGCCTTAAAGTTTCGCTAGTTGTCCATCCACATCCGTGATCTTATGATAGAATCTTTAGGGCATGGAATCTATAAGAAACTCCATGGACCCGAGAACTAAAGAAACACATGAATATTCCAAGAAAGAAAGAGAAGCCATAACAACCAGTCATTGTATCAAGAATCACAAGATTGTCAGCCTAATATAAACTCAATAAAAGCAATCAAGCAGAAGAAATGAAAGTCGTGATGAAGAACAATGTATGGAAGACTTATGAATGAAAGCATTGCGAGATCCAAAACTAGATGTTCTCCCAGACGGAGGGAGAAAACTATGATGATTACTTGTTCCAGTAAACCAAACTTATCTCTACATGAGTCATTATATCATCCACAACATCCATGAGTTGGATTTCTACATCAGATGAATGCAAAGAATGTTCTCCAGAGAAATTGAATAAAGAGCGTATGAAGAGAAATATCAAGACTTTGAGGCATACCAGAAAG
>ML835104.1:11822-22632 GCA_009831015.1 Picea engelmannii
CACGTCCTCCCTGGTTTATTGGAGGCCTTTGATCTCTTCCACCACTGTTAAGAGGTGGTTTGGGTATGAATTTTGGTTTAGCAGCTGGACCCAGATCCCTCGTCTTCCAAATGGCTTCCTGTAGGCTGGTAGGCTTGAAGGCCATAACCCAACCCTTCAAGGGTTCCATCAATCCTTCTGTAAAGAGCATCATGAGCCTAGTTGGGGACATATCTTGCACCATCAGTGCCAACCTCTGGAACTCATCAATGTATGCCTCAGCCGTACCTATTTGCTTAAGTTGGGTGAGCTCTCGGAAGTGTAACTCAGGATCTCCTAGATCAAATCTATCAATGAGCCTCTGAGTGAATTATGTATAGGATACAATCTGGTTGTGGCTGAGTGTGGTGAGCCCATGGTACCACTGGTCTTGGGCCTTTCCATCCAAGTACATAGTGGAAAACTTGATGGCCTCCATCTCTCTCATGGGGTTAAGATACAGGTAAGTATCCAACTTATGCACCCATGCTTGTGTTGTCATCTTAGTCGTACCATCAAAGTATGGAATCTCTATCTTCCCTGCCCTTCGCTCAAACTCAAAGCTGCCCCTGTGGTTCATCCTAGGCTGGTTTCTGAACTTGAGTTGACAATATTGGTCTAAGGACATCTGTCTTTGAACTTTCATATCCAAGCTGTAGTATTCCCTGGTACTCCTGGCTAATTGTGCCACAAAATATTCAACCTGTTCATGCTGCTCTTGCTCATCTGTAAACGTGGGCATGTATGGTATGGGGTTATCTTTTCTACCTGAGTGTTGGCCTAGTGGTTCATTTGTGAAAACTGGCACGTATGGCCTATGATTGGTCATGCTACCCATCACCCATGGAATGTGCCACCTCCAAGACTTCCTTCGGATCCTGGTGCTTTCTCCGGGTTATATCTGTCTTATTCATGGGTTCCACTGGACCCTCCATCCTCCTTATTCCCATATGTATCAGGATCTTTGCCTCGATGGGTTACTTGCATCAGAAGGTCAGTTATCCTAGTTTGTTTCTCGTTCATTTTCTGTAGATTCTCATCAACTTTCTTCAAGGTTTCAGAGATTTCAGCCTGTCCCCTTTTGTTGGTTTCCTGATACTCATCCAATTGTCGGACCAATGTGTTTTCTGTGCGGTTCATGTTTTGTTGGAACTTATCAAATTCAGTTATTAAGAGAGCCAAGCCCTAAGGCTCATGGTCATCTCCTGACCCTTCCATTTCTCCCTCTATTTCACTGTTGTTTTTCTTTCTCCGACCCATAACAATTCCCCTGTACTTCTGCATGCACCGATCTCTCCACAGGTTTGGAGGATCAAGGCTCTGATACCACTGTAATGATCCCAAGCCAAATTCTTTCTTGGAATCACTAACTACTACTAATTTATTGAGTTATTAAGTGCATACAAGATTCGTCAACACATGGAGATCACAATATATTCAAGATGTAGAAGCACAAGCAAAGATTTGACCTTTTTATTATGAGCAATGTAAGATCAATACAATAGATGGCCGATCTGGCATAAACCTCATATGGATGTACAAGCAATGGATATGAGCTGCTACAAAACGCTCTCGCTAATACAAAATAATGCCTCCAAAGGCTAAATAAGAAATGAAGATCAATACAAGCATATCTGAATGCCAAACTCTCCAGCTGAAGAATGCCATGCTCCAATAGAAGGCTGAAACCCTCAATAACTCGGCCCTACTGCCAAAAGTGTCCAATCACCCTAAGAAATATACCAATTGAAAGATTGGTTGATGGTAATAATAACCCAGGTGCCTGAATCTCCAATATCCCTCTCAATCTCTATAGATCTAAATTTCCCACTGAATGGGGTGCCCCACTAGATGACTGAAACCCTAGCTGGTTCAGCCCTGATGAAGGTGGCCTCCAAATTCTCTGAAACTCTCCAAGAATATAGATCAGGTGATGGTAAGAATAACCCAGGTGCCTGAATCTCCAAGCTCCCTCTCAATCTCTGTAGATATGAATTTCCCACTGAATGTGGTGCCCCACTGGATGACTGAAACCCTAGCTAGTTCGGCCCTGATGAAGGAGGCCTCCAAATGCTCTAAAACTCTCCAATAATATAGATCGGGCTATGAGAATCCCATGGGAGAAGTTTCGGACTCAGATCTCAAGCAGATCTCCCTAGATATGAGTTTTACTAAATTACAGGACATCCCCTATGGCTCCAAGACGTCCCAATCTATAGACAAATGTAGAATGATGATAACCCTCCAGAAAATCCCTCAAACTGATGATCCTGCCCCTGCAAACAAAACCCAACTGTTGGAATGGCCCTAGGCCCTCAGGATAAGCTAGATTGAACCTCCCTCGATAAATTGGCCCTGAGACTAGAATGGTGTGGAGGAGTCTTTCATCCCCGAGACCAAGCTGTGGAACAAGGTGAGTGGATATTTCACCACTGAGTTGCTCCCAAGGGTTTGTACAGCAAAACCCCCAAACTGAATGCTCAAGAGAAATAGCAAATGCTAATCCAAAACCAAAATGAGTAATAGGTGCACCCTAGCCTCTTACTTATACTTTTTCTTCTAATTCTCTGTTGAGTTAGGTTAACTCCCAGGGTTAATCTTCTATTCTTTTGTTGAGTTATCTTTTACTCCTTTCCTTTTCCTTTCTTAAGTCAACTTAAAAATATAACTTTTAACTTCTTGACTTTTCCCCCCTTCAGTGTGAGACTATGACCTAGTGGGGGTGCCCAGGCCACTCACTCTCCTCATTACCTCTCTAAGAGGTGGGGGACATTACAATCAAGGACTCAAAACTCGATCATTGGTGGAATGATAGCAGGAGATATAAAGTTCCACCAAGAAGAAAAGAACATAATGTAAGAGGAGGCTCCTTTATCCACTATACATTGATGAAAAATGATATTTTGAATGATGACCCTTATCTGGAAAGGAGTGGAGGAAGGGAGATATAGCATCACTAGTTGATTGAATTCAAATGTAATATATTGACTTATAATATGAAGGGGTCATAGTTCTATTTGGCCTATAATATGAAAAGTTCATAGTTTTATTTGACCTATAATATGAAGGGGTAACAACTCTATTAAAATGAAACAGGGATGATATGGGTCGATATATATAGTGTGTAACATCTTCGACCACCCATGCCAGGCCATGCTACTCCTAAGTTAACCATATCCATCTCCTAAGTTAACTAGCTACACAAACTTGTATGGTTATGGACACAAGTTCAGATACAATGACAAGAAAGTACGAAAGATAGCTCAATTAGTGTGTGAATTCTCATGGGTGATTGATAGGATGACTGAATGATTGGAGGATTGATGTCAATAATGATGGGAAATGAACTAAGTCCTAACAATATGTATGCATGTCCCCAACTTGACACTTGTCATGTTGGGAGCTACTTTGGCCCACTTGTCCCCATCTTTGGAACTTAGGATAAAATAATTATCCGTACTTTATACTTTAATAAATATTAATATAATATTTATTTTTGGCTTAATATCCCTAGATTATCCCCTTTTACTTAACTTTTAGCCCCCCCCTTTCCCTAACTAGTGGAGTTTAGTCCCCAATACTCTTTTATCATGGTCGGTCTGCATGCAGTGATGTATTTATATTAATGTTGAGACATATACAAAAGTAGGTGCACTGGCCTTTAACATCTAGGCTCTCTGGCCTAATAATTAGAAAACTGGCCCACCAGCCTATAAAAAATAGCATATACAAAAAGGGTCCCTAGCCTCACAATCATGCACACTTAAGTTGTTGCACGCGGTATCCTAGAATGTGCACACTTCCTCATTTTACTACGCAGTACATGCGCGCACTATGCCATGAAAGTTGCATACAAAAAATGACATCAAACATCTCACCAGCCTAAGTACATTTTCATTTACATTACAATTGGGTTTGGCCTAGGGATATTACAATCCCCTCCCATTATTTATGCATTTTCCTTAGTGCATTATGTACATATACACAAAAACAAAATCAAGAATCCTCAAAATGATGTGGGTATTATCCCCGTATTACATCATCATGCTCCCAAGTAGCATCCTCGAGACCGTACCAGCTCTATTGGACCTTTACAATCCCTAATGCTCGATTCCGGAGATGTTTGATTTTCCAGTCCAGAATGTGTATCGAATGCACTTGGAAAGCTCCTTCTTGCTCCACCTGAATCACATTCCAATCAATAACATGATTAGCATCAGGTATATATTTCTTGAGCAATGATACATGGAATACATTATGCACAGACATAGATGTAGGCAATGCAATCATATAAGCCACTGGACCAATCCTCTCTAGGATTTCAAATGGCCCACAATAGCGAGCTTCCAACTTTGAAAAATTTCCCAACTTCAGGGAACTTATGTTGGCCTTCACTTTCAAGAATACGTGGTCCCCAAATTTAAATTTCCTGTGAGTTATGCCCTTATCAACATATTTTTTCTACCTGTCTTGGGCAGCCTTAAAATTTTTCTTTATTTTTATCATTTTCTCCTCCATTTCCCTGATCAAATCTATCCCAAGAACTACTCTATCTGCTGGGATATGCCAATTTATTGGTGTGTTACACTTTCTTCCATAAAGTGCCTCAAATGGGCTCATGTTTAGAGATGTTTGGTACCCATTGTTATAAGCAAACTCTACCAAGTGTAGGTAGTCTTCCCATTTTTATGGTTTATCCATTACATATATCCTCAACATATATTAAATCACTTGATTCACCCTCTCTGTTTGCCCATCTGATTTTGGATGATAAGTTGTACGAAAATTCAAATTTGTTCCAAATCCATTAAATAATCCCTTCCAAAATTTTGAGGCAAATTTTGGATCTCTTCATACACAATTGTCTTGGGTATGCCATGTAATCCAACAATTTCTTTCATATAAACATCATAAATGTTGGATTCCTTGTGAGTAAGCTTAACTGGAATAAAATGGGCAACTTTAGTAAGCTTATCCACCACTACCATGAGAGAATGATGTTTTTTTTTTTTTTTCTGGGAAGTTTAGTGATGAAATCCATTGTTACAACTTCCCATTTCCACTCAGGAATGGATAATGGTTGTAGCAAACCAGCTGGGTGTCTATGCTCAACTTTTACCTTTTGACATTCCAAACATTTGGCCATAAAATATTTAACTTCTTTCTTCATGCCCGGCCAATAATATTGGCCCTTGATGACTGCAATAGTTTTCTGATAACCTGGGTGCCCAGCAGAAGGTACATTATGCATTTCTCTCAATATCATATTTTTCAATTCCTGAGAACTTGGTACAAAAATTATGCCCCTATACATGAGAATTTCATCATTATCTAGCTTATATTCTTCAATTTTCTACTGTAAATTACCTTGCTGTAATTTTTCCACTAATTCCTTGTATTGAAAATCTAATTTTGCATCCTCTAAAATTATGTGTTTCAAATATGATTGGCACATGCTAATGGTTGTAGCATGCATTTCATGCACTCTTCTGCTGAGTGCATCAACCACTTTTTTCTCTTTCCCCTTGATATGATTTATATCAAAGTCATATTCACTTAGAAATTCTAACCATCTTCTTTGCCTACCATTTAGAATTGGCTGATCAAATAAATATTTCAGACCATTATGGTTTGTTCTTAGTTCAAACATTTTCCCCATGAGGTAGTGTCTCCATTTCCTCAAGGCATGCACTATGGCTACCAAATACAAATCATGAGTGGCATAATGTCTTTCATGATCTTTCAACTTCCTTCATTCATAACATATAACAAACCCATTTTGACTGAGGACTCCACCAATTCCTTCTTTACATGCATCTATGCATACAATGATGTCTTCATTTTGGTCTGCAATCCTTAGTATTGGAGCACTTGTTAATAATTGTTTCAAGTGTTGGAAACTATTTTCACAATCCAATGTCCACTGAAACTCCACACCCTTCTTTTGTAAGGAAGTGATTGGGTGTGCAATCTTTGAGAATCCTTCAATAAATATCTTATAGTAGCCTACAAGGCCCATGAATGATCTTACCTCAGTCACATTATTTGGCACTGACCATTCTCTAATGGCTTCTATATTCTCAGGATCCACTTCTATCCCATCCTTTGAAATGATATGTCCCAAATAATGAATTTGCTTCTAGTATAATGAGCACTTGCTCAACTTGGCATACAACTAATGCTCCCTTAATACTTGCAAAACCATTCTTAAAGTATGTTCATGCTCTTTTTCTGACTTAGAATATATAAGAATGTAATCTAGAAACACAATGACAAACTTGTCTAAATATTCTCGAAAAACACCATTCATTAAGAACATGAAAACAAATGGTGCATATGATAACCCAAATGGCACCAATGTGAACTTATAATGACCATACCTTGTCCTAAAGGTGGTCTTGCTGATATATTACTCTTTAATCCCTACCTGATGGTATCCTGACATGAGATCTATCTTTGAAAATATCTTTGCATCCTTCAATTGATCAAAGATATCATCAATCCTTGGAAGAGGATACTTGTTCTTTATAGTCACTTTGTTCATTTGTCTGAAATCAATACACAATCTTAATGTCCCATATTTCTTCTTCATGAACAATACTAGGGCATCCTAAGGTGACACACTTCGACGTATATACCCCTTCTTCAGAAGTTCTTCAAGATGCATTTGCAATTTCTTCATCTCTGGTGTACTCATTCTGTAAGGAGTCTTTGACACTGGAGTTTCTCCAGGCATTAAATTTATAGAGAAATTAATATCTCTCTTTGGGGGTAGTCCTGGTACCTCCTTGAACACACCTTCAAACTCTTTTAGGACTGCATAATCTTCCAAATTTGGAACATTATCCTTAGGTGTCTGTTGCATATGATATGCCAATAATTGACACCCTTTTCTGTAACATTTCTTCAATTGTAAAGCTGAAATTTCTCGGATGATTGTTGCCTTGGAAATTCCATGCACTTTCCTCCGGTTCCCTTCCTCATCCAAGAAAGTAAATTCCTTGTTTTGACAGTATATGATAGCATGATGTTGGTCCAACCAATCCATCCCAATTAGATAGTCATAGGAACCTAAAGGAAAGATGTTCAAATATGCCCTGGTGTTCAGTCCATTCATGTCCATAAGACATGACTTAACCATCTCATAAACTTTTCTTTTGGCTCCAGTAACCAACTACACCAACTAATATTTTCCATGCTTTCTTCTTGGCAAATGCAAACTTTCCACCATATTAGGATCTATATAACTATGACTAGATCCTGAATCAATTAAAATAGAAATGGTTTGGTTGTTGATCATACCTTCCACTTCAATCATATGTGATTGATACTCTACTTGCTTGTTGTCCAGGGCTGCATAGATCCTTGGTACATTTTTTCCCATTTCCTCCACTATTTCATCTTGTTATACATTGTGAACAGTCCTCACTTTTTCACCTCTATGAGGACAATCTCTGAACATATGATCTTCGTTACAACCCCAACATTGAATAAGTGGTTGCCTTGGCCTTTGACCTCCTACCTCAATCATTCTGGATTCTCTAGAATTTGGTTGTGCCTGAGGATTATTTCTAAAGAATGGTGGCTTAGTTCCCTTATTCCTTTGATCCATCTTGAGATTATTTTTGTCTTCCCAAGATTTTTGGAAAGTTGACCTTGCTTTTTGTTGATCATATAGGAATTTAGCTCGCCTTATGGTCTCTTCCAACATATTGGGATCATCATACTATATTTTGTCACTGATGAATGATGGCAATCCACTCAAATACCTTTGAATCTTAACGGTCTCATCCTTTATGAAAGAGACATACTTCAGAAGTTCTAAAAATATTCTCTCATACTCATCTATGGTCGTACTCCCAAGCTTGATTTCAACGAACTCTTTAATTTTCTTGTCGTGGTATCTCTTAGTCAAATATTTCTTCTCAAAATACTTCTTGAATTCCCTCTAGGTAACACTTTTCTCTTTAATGTGTTTCACCTACACAAAGTTGATCCCACCACATGGATGCCTTTCCCTTAAGTTGATAGATGGAAATTATACCTTCTACATGAGAATAATAATTATGTAATTGAAAATACTTTCTCATGCCCAACAACCATGTCTCTGCATCTTCATCCTTTTTGTGCTCACTATCAAATGTAGGAGGTTTGATTTTGTTCATTTATCCTCATAGCTCATCCACCCCAGACCCCTTATGATTCCTGACAGGGGATGGACTCGAGTTTTTGTGTGATCTCTTATTGGAATGCCTCGGGGAGTGATGGTGATGTATGCTAACACTTATGGCTCTTCTTTTCTCATCAAGATACCTGTGACTTCGTGATTTGTTTGAGCCACTCTCCTTATCCAATTTCTTTTCAATTTTTTCCAAGCTATGCATTAACTTCATGTTGATGTCCTCTTGATGATTCTTATCTATCATAAGCCTTTCATTATCATCTTTATGGCTTTGGATATCAGTCTGTAAATTTTTAATGGTCTCTACCATATTCATGTTTTCATCCCTTCCTTCTCCATGTCCATTGGAGTTTGTTCCTTCAATGCCCAAATGGGCATCCATCCCTCTGATCTCATCTTCCTAGCTATAAGTCCCCTATGCCTCTTCCATTTCTCTGGAATCTCTGTTTATCCTGGTCTGATCTATTTGTTGTTAACTATGCAAAATATGCAGCCAACAAAACTTTGTTAGGCTAACTATTTCAACAATCTCATGAAAAATATGAGCCATTTTGGTTCAATAATATATCATAATTATTTCTTATGATTTCCAGAAAAATTGAATGCCCAGATCCATTTTCTGGGTGGATATTTAGAATTCCACTGTCCAACACCTTTCCAACGCCTGCTTCCATGCTCAATTCCAAGTCTTGAGTAGAAATTTATGGTTATTTGAAAATTGCCCATTAATTTTTTTGTTCACCCTTCAACTTGGCACAACTTTGCACTGTAATTATGCATTTTTGCACCTACTCCATTGTATTTTTCGTAGGATCTCAAGCAGGTTTCCTCATATACATATTTTGGACACTCTGTCCAAGTTTCACCTTTTTCTAGGTTTCGGTCTGTTAGTTACATCCTGCTGAAGTTCTAGGCCAATTCGCCTTTTGGGTCTAGAATGCTACAGGTACCTTCTTTGCCATATTAAACATTTTTAACATGCCCAGAAATTAAATTTAGCTCAGGGAATGTCTTCTATGGTTTAATAGATTTCCATTTTTTTCTCATGCACCTCAATCGAATTCTGCAGTAGAAAGTTATGGCTCTTTGAAGTTAGTTGGGTCTTAAAATTTACCCTCCACTATTTGTTGTGTAACTTTCTCATAAAAGATTTGTTTGACGAACAGTTTACACCATTAGAAAGATCTCTCTAAGCTATTTTATTTGAGCTACAGAGTAAAAGTGTACACCTTGGTATAGTATATTCGTGTGGTTTTTTCATTTCTAAAAACACTCTTAAGGGCCTCAAAAACACGTTGCAAAAAGATGGCATTCAAATGATATAAAATGTCACAGAAAATTGTTGGTTTTCTGTTGTTGTTCACCCTCCAGACGACTTCGCGTGCACAAATTTCAGCCTATGTGCCCATATTTAATATGCACAACAACACTACAAGGTAATGCATGATCCATAAACTTATAAACACTGTGCATCACTTCTTTGTCACATCAATAACTGGTGCACACTTCTTTTGTGTCGCGCGCCAAACTCCACCGCGCAAAATTTTGGTTCTTGCACTGTTACCTATTGCGCGCAATTTTTGTATCACGCAATGATATTCTACGTGCATTTCAATCTATGTGTTGCACCATGCTAAATTTTAGTATTCCCCCACTTCGCACCAATACGCTGTGCACACCATTAACTAAACTGTCACGTGACAACATATACCCACATTGTGCGCGCACCAACCAAACTCCTCTGCACTCTGCCAATAATGTGCAAACCAAGTGCTTCATTATTATGTGTGTACACACCACATGCACCTTATTATGTGTATGCACATCACGCAATGCTTAATTTAGCACGTGCAACTACACACCAACGTTTTTCTCGCGGTGCCAAAATTTAGCGCATCCACCTGCACACCAACATTTTTTCGTGTGGCGCAAAAATTTAGCGCGCGCACCCTCACACCAACATTTTTCCCTGTGCACGCCTGCACGCCAACATTTTTCTGCACGCGCGCCCGCACGCCAACATTTTTCCGTGAAGTGCCAAAATTTTTAAATATCACAAGCTTTTTACTACGCATCATGCATTTTTAGTGTTCCCACCTGCACACATACATTTTTAGTTCGCCCACCTATGCACATACATTTTTTTATGCGCATCAATTCCTTGTGAATTCCGCTGCAGAAATTTGTTCTTTTGCTTAAATGTTTCCCAATTTCTACCATAGACATTCTGCAACTATGAAATTTTATCATTTTCACCTCGATAACACCAATTCAACCTCTGCAACAACAAACCGCTACAGTTTGACATTTCTGGAACGAAGTTTTCCCAAACTCAATTTAAGAATTGAGAATTTTAGTTTTTAAACTCGCTCCATCTGTCATGGATTCATTGTAACTTCAAATTCCACCAATTCCAGGCCTAAATTTGCTAGAACATAAATTAAATCAGGAATATCTCACCACTTAGCTGAATTTCTCAATTTTTGTAGAGACCCAGCTTAATTAAATACAAAATTTTAATTCAATTAACATATAATTGCCTTCTCATACGTAAATTATTCATTCACATCATAAGCATAAATATTATGCATAAGTTAAAATCTATCTACA
>ML835104.1:23819-50728 GCA_009831015.1 Picea engelmannii
AACTTTATATATAAAATGTAAATAGACAAATGCATTCTGTAATTGCACGGATTCACACTGAATAAAAGTAAACACATACATGCAACATATAGAGGCAATACCCATAACTATAAAGATAATTATAACCACACATAGGATAAACCCATAAAAATAAACATGTAAATAATAATACAACATGTAAATTTATCACACAGTTGACACTTATCTTGATAATAATATCACCAACTGTGTGCAGAACTTCCAAGAACCTCCTAGCCTTAGACCATTCTTCTCATCACTCTTAGGAGTGGGTCACCCCCGAGTTGGGACTAAACTCCACCCAGGTAAAGGGATTCCTAACTAGGCTAATGGATCATAGACAACAGGAAAGACTCTATCACGGGTGTTAACTCAAACTAACAGCCTACAGTCCCTCATTCCCCACAAGCATGTCCCACCCTAGGAAGTGTTCCCCTTCTCTACTCAACAATCCTTCGGCTGCCCCACTTCCTTTCTGGGCTTCAGCAACAGGCCAGAAAGGAAGTCTCAGAGCCCTATAGATGCAATTTAGCAACTTCATGAAATTTATTCACAAAACTTCTCTCACCTAGATAGATTTCTCACGGGCCTGACAACCCGTCTCTTCAATATCCCATGGGCCTGACAACTCGATTCTTCAGTCCAACTCCCAAGCTAACCAGCTACAGAAACAGGTATGGCTATGGATACAGGTTCAGATACAATGACAAGAAAGTATGGAAGATAGATCAATGAGTGTGTGAATGTTCATGGATGATTGATTGGATGACTAAATGATAGGAGGAATGATGGAAATAATGAGGGGAAATGAACTAAGTCCCAACAATATGTATGCATGTCCCCAATTTGACACTTGTCATGTTGGGAGCTACTTTGGCCCACTTGTCCCCATCTTTAGAACTTAGGATAAAATAATTATCCATACTTTATACTTTAATAAATATTATAATAATATTTCTTTTTGGCTTAAGCTCCCTAGCTTAGCCCCTTTTCCTTAAATTTTAGCCGCCCCCTTTCCCTAACTAGTGGAGTTTAGTCCCCCATTCTCTTTTATCATGGTCGGTCTGCATGCAGCGATGTATTTTATATTAATGCTGACACATATACAAAAGTAGGCACGTTGGCCTTTAACATCTATGCGCTCTGGCCTAATAATCACAAAATTGGCTCACCAGCCTATAAAACACAACATATACACAAATTCTCCCTGGCCTCACAATCGTGCACACTTAATTTGTTGTGTGCGGTATCCTAGAATGTGCACACTTCATCATTTTACTGCGCAGTACATGTGCGCACTATGCCATGAAAGGTGCATATAAAAATGATATCAAACATCTCACCAACTTAAGTACATTTTCATTTACATTACAGTTGAGTTCAGCCTAGGGATATTACAAAATGGCTATGGGAGTGATCTTTGAGTTTAAATATGAATGAATGAACTTCTCTTGGTTTTGAGAATAATTTATTCTCTACTAAACAAAGCCAACCTACATGTGAAGGTGGAAGCCCCTCCCCCTCACAACACTCTCAATTCCCATGGGCTCTTGGTGCTAAATATTATTAGGATGGGTGCCAAAGGGAAAAATGGTACTACTCTAAGGTAACCCATCATAGGAAGGCTCCACCATTAGATTTTGGCAAAGTGAAAAATATGGAATAATGTACCAATGTTCAATAGGGATATTCGTATGAAAATGTTAAAGTAAAAAAAGGTTTAAATGCAAGAATTCAGAGGTAAATGATCCAAATTCTATATGAAAGTTCAAGAATATACCTTACTATATAAACATGGCTAAGAAAATGATCTATAGGTACCATAAAATTCAATACGAGGTCCTGCACCCAAAACAAAAACTGGAAAGTCATATTTGATGGTTCATGTCAACACGAAATAGTTTGACAACATCTCGTTCGATGGAAACATCAATAATATTAAGTATGGAAATTTAATCCAAGGTATCTTCTTCAAGTCAGAGGTGTTCTTGGTAGAGATGAATCAAAATGATCAATGTTTCCAAAGGGATGGAGTATAAGTGAATGATAGTAGTGGAGTAGATAGACCTAGGGTGAAATTCAATAGGAGAGTCATTATGGAGGTTATCATAAGGACTATCTAAAAAATTCATGGCCTCTAATAATTTATCATTGTTAGGAAAGATCATGGTCGAAGAAGTAGGACCCGACACTTTTGCACATAGGGGGTGAAATTGGCTTTGTTACCCTTATGGATAAATTTCTAGTTTTAATCTTCGAGCCTAAGTAATGAAAATGAGTCAAAGGATCATTATTTATGGGAGTTGATATTAAAAAATGGTGGAAGTGACCACATAATTCAATTGTGAAGGAGGTTTGTCGAACTAAATAGTAGGGATATACTATGTATGATCCACTAAAGGTGATACATTATCTTCGGTCAAATGTGGTTGTGGATCATAGTATGAGCATTTATTGATGGTGACAATAAATCCTTCATGTGTAAATTGCATCACAAAAAGAGTAAGGCGTTACGAATTTCATGGTGTACATACAATTGCACCTAAGGAACAAGTTGGATTTTGTTAGCATTTTCACAACCACTACATCAATTAAAACAATTTTACCACCCAAGGAATATTTGAGTATGGAAGCTCTTCCATATCATTAAGGCATGTAAACAGTCTATCCATGTCAAATTTCAGTGCACACAAAAACATTTTGAAAGAATTTTAACATTGGCCCCATTCACAGGTTATTGTTTCCCATCATGTAATCTATCCTTAGTCTAATTCCTTTTAGTTGTTTCCTTTAAAATATGCTTGAGACGCATGGCGTCCCCGCATCTAATACTGCAAAGGAATGAAATAACATCGATAAAGAAGTACTTGATTAATCGCAGAAGCTTCAATATCAGTTATTTCTTGTCTTTGTGTTTTTTTCTCATCTAAGTATTGTTTTTATCCATAAAGAATATTAGTAGAAAATCATTATTTAAATACGACATCTCATTTATTTCCTTCTTATTTCCATGACCAAAATCATGGACCTAATTGGCATGATGTTGGTTTTGAACGACAAATATGATGAATATAAAGAGTGGGTGTGTGATTTATATTTGAGTCTGGAAACCCCCCCATATCGTCAAGGCATGCAAATAGTCTATCCATGTCAAATTTCGTTACATACAAAAATATTTTGAAAACATTTCAACATCGGCCCCATTCAGAGGTCATTCTTGTCCATCATGTACTCTAGCCCTAGTAAAATGTCTTTTAATAGTTGTTTCCTTTAAAATTCGACCAAAAAATTAAAACGAAATGAGGAGGAGATGGATTAATATATAGAGTGGGTGTGTGAGTAATATTTGAGTCTCGAAACCCTTCCATATCGTCAAGTCATGTGAACAGTCTATCCATGTCAAATTTCAGTGCATACAGAAACATTTTGAAATAATTTCAATGTTGGCCCCATTCACAGGTTACTATTTCCCATCATGTACTATATCCCTAGTACAATGTCTTTTATCTATTTCCTTTAAAATACGATCGATACGCATGACCTCCCCGCATCTAGTATTGCAAGGGAATGCAATAATGTTGATAAATAAGTACTTGATCAATCGTACAAGCTTCAATATCAGTTATTTCTTGTCTTTGTTTTTTTCTCTCATCTAAGTACTCTTTTCCTCCATAAATAATATTAGTACAAAATCATTATTTAAATACGAAATATCATCTATTTCCTTTTTCTCGCCACGACCAAAATCATGGGCCTAATTGGCATGATGTTGGTTTTGAACGACACAGATGATGAATATAAAGAGTGGGTGTGTGAGTGATATTTGATTATGGAAAACCTCCCATATTGTCCAGACATACAAACAATCTATCCATGTCAAATTTTGGTGCATATAGAAATATTTTGAAAAACATTCAACATTGGCCCCATTCACAGGTCATTGTTTCCCATCATGTACTCTAGCCCTAGTACAATGTCTTTTAATAGTTGTTTCCGTTAAAATTCGACGGATAAAATTAAAAAAAAACAAGGATGAGATGGGTCGATATATAGAGTGGGTGTGTGAGTAATATTTGAGTCTAGAAACTCTTCCATATCATCAAGGCATATGCATAGTATATCCATGTCAAATTTCAGTGCATATAGAAACATTTTGAAAGAATTTCAGCATTAGCCCCATTCATAGGTTATTTTTGCCCATCATGGACCATATCCCTAGTACAATTTCTTTTGGATTTTTCCTTTAAAATATGATTGACGCACATGACATCCCCACATATAGTACTACAAGGGAATGCAATAACGTCGATAAAGAAGTACTTGATTAATCACAGAAGCTTCAATATAATTTATTTCTTGTCTTTGTTATTTTCTCTCATATAAGTACTCTTTTAATAGTTGTTTCCTTTAAAATTCAACCAAGAAAATTAAAATGAAATGANAATAACGTCGATAAAGAAGTACTTGATTAATCACAGAAGCTTCAATATAATTTATTTCTTGTCTTTGTTATTTTCTCTCATATAAGTACTCTTTTAATAGTTGTTTCCTTTAAAATTCAACCAAGAAAATTAAAATGAAATGAGGACAAGATGGTTTGATATATAGAGTGGGTATGTGAGTTATATTTGAGTATAAATATGAGTGAATGAACTTCTCTTGGTTTCGAGAATAATTTATTCTCTACTAAACAAGGCCAACCACGTGAAGGTGGAAGCTCATATGCCCCCCCCCCCTCCCCCCTCATCTCATTCTAAATTCCCCAATACCCAATCTATAAAATAGAAAATAAACAAAAGAAGCATAACAATCATCATAGAAACTACCAAAACAAAAAATGAAATAAAACTTAAAAGCATGTAATTAACCCACTTCTCTAGCTCTACATCATATTCTTCTTCAAAATCATCTTCTTCATCTACAGTATACTTTACTGGTCTTCCTCTTGGATCATATCTAATAGGAAATGGCCAATCCCTCTTACTGGGAAACTTTGAGTAAAAGACTTGTTCACATTGACTTGGAAAAACATAGTGGTCATTTTCTTTTTCAAAAACTTTTGTTTTGATCATTGGAAATCCATTGGCAGGTTGAATAATAGTTCTTTCCTCATCATGTTCATGCATTCGTAACCTATACCATTTGACATCGAAAAAAAGTAATTTGAAGGAATTAAAGTGACACTCAATTATATCATTCAAAAACATATAGTATCTATTTTCATATTCTCGAGGATGTTTGTCACTCCTAGAGGAAACACTAGTGACCTGGAATATTGCAGTTATCCCATTATGAGAATTTTTCCTGGTTTCATCCAGCTATTTGATGCAAAATTTACAACCACTGCACCACATAGCCTTGTGGTGTTTCAACTGCAATATGTCATACATGTAAAAGATGCATTGTCAATTAATAATAAACAAATTTACATAACTTGGAAAGTATAATATGAAAAAAAAACACCTACAATCACATTAATATAATATAAAATAACTGAATAAAATGGGTGAATTTGCTTGCCTTTCCATCTTTCAAACAATATGATAAATATATTTCCCTCTTCCTAACATTGGAATATCCATTACAACGAGCTTCTCTAACAAATTCCGACAGTTCTTTCCATGATAACATAACACCATGACGTTGTTTACATATATCAATCCATACCTTCATCATGTTAAGATTGTTTGCAATGTATAAATGTAGTGCATCCCAATCTTGAGCAACTGACCAATTAAAAAATCTCAATTCACCAATATTAAATATTAGTTATAACCATGTTAAATATTAATAAATGATGAAAGAATAAATATTAAATGAGTATGATCATATACAAAAAAAAAATGAAAATTTATATTTATTACAAATATCCACAATTTAATTACCTCTCACTTTCTTCAATGTACCTTTCCCCAACAATTGTTCCCCTTCAATTTTTTTGATGGATTTCACATCCCAAATGCAATCCACTACATGCATAGCTTGTGTTGCTAATTTATGAATATACTGACTAATATACACCATGGATTCATATACCATATATCCCTCCACCATAGAATCCTCAGGACATGCTCTTTGTCTAACCAAAGACTTCAATAATTTCAAGTGCCTCTACACCATCCACATTGACCTTGTGTGTATAGGTCCACACATTTCAATCTCCTCAACTTGGTGTATGAGGTAGTGTTCTTGTGCGTTGAAAAATGTTGGAGGTAGATACTTTTTCATTTCACACATTAGCTGAGGAATTTCTCTCTTCCAATACTTTATATCATCTTCATGGATTTCTTTCAATGACAACCATCTACAGATCATGACGCAAGAAAATAACATTTTTCAACAAAACATAATACATATTACATTACAAGTAAAACACATGTCATTAAGTACAACAAAAAATTGATTTTTTTTTGCATATATATTGCAGCTACTTACCTCGTGTATTTTCCAAGATCATATATAACTTGTTTGACGTTGTTGTAAATTTTTTTTGGGAGAGATAGAGGTAGAACATGATATAACAATAAAAATGAATCGTTACTTGTTTCAAAACTAGACAAAAAAATATCCCCAGATGGGGTGCCACGTCACAAAGTGGAGTCACGCGGGACAACGCCAGGATGCAACATTAATACATCCATCGGCGACCATCCCCTCAACCATTAACCAAGTATGAATCCATGCATCCAAATCCAGGCGATGAGCCCCTTCACGCAAGTGATCGGTACAATGCACCAGCGCACTCGACAACATGCCTTAATGGCCATGGCGGTCGCAGTTGTCCTCCTCCTTATCACCTACCTTGATAGAATTGAGCGACATTCGCCCATTGCAGCATCGAGTGTAGAGTTAATTTTACCAGAGCAGTAGTTTGGGGACCCTTTGAAGCTCTAGAGTAGATCCTTCCACCCGCAAGGAACCCTGGTCATCTCCAGGGTCTCCACCATGCCCAGAGCACGAGGTAAGCCGTGCAGGGGTGACACTTGGTACACAGTGGAATCTCGACGCCAGAGATAGAAGAAATTTGAGCAGGAATTAGCCATGGCGTCCTTCCGAAGGCGTAGGAAACCACGCATTCCTCCAATGGCATACGTGGAAGAAATTACCTTGGACGACACCACGCAAAGCTATCCCAAGCTCCCTCTGTTCACAGTCCCAAACAATTGTAATCCACCCACTGATTTTGGCACATATGACAAGATTTCGCCTTCAGGCAAACTGCTTGGATCCAGTGAAAATAGCCCAGCAGAGAATTTTACCACCTACTATGTAGAAGAAGAGACCCTGTCCTGCACAAAGGGAAGTAGAGACTCACCCCCTGGTGCACCTATGGAGGCGTCGACCCAGTTTTCCAACCAACTGGCACATGCAAGTGAGGGAGCTACAGGGCCCATTCCCTCAGCCTCCGTTGACAGCCACAGGCAGGACCAGCACCCCTTCACCAATTCGGGGTACCTCGCTCTCATCTTCGATATGAGGAGTCTGTTGGATGACCAAATATTTCGCATCGCCCGAATTGATCAACGACTCAACATGTTGTTCGCTGCTCATTCAAGAACTCTTCCTAAACGACAATGTCCAACGTGCACGAAAGCTTACACATTTCCAGCAGGGTGGCGAAAGCACGGGAGCGAGGACGAGCGGACCGGATAAGAGGTTCAATGATGTTCTTGGTTAGAAAAAAAATTCTGTTTCCGAACCAGGCTTTCGCCCAGTTAGATCTTATCTATTTTGCAACTAGTTTTTTGGCATACAGTTTAAACTTAATGGTTGGAAGTCCTGGTTTCCTTCGGGCAGGATGGTACTCTGATAGTTTTTTTTGCTGGGAAACAAATGGCATGGGATTCCCAGCTGTCTCGGTTTCCTGTTTAGGTGGGACAGCTAGCATAGTCAACAGTCATTGTAACTTGATAATGATAATATAACAGGTTCTATCCTTTTTTACTTAAAAAAAAAAAAAACTAGACAAAAAAATATATATATATCAAAAAATGTATACGAACAAATATAAATATGAATACTAAAGTTATTAATTACCTTAATGAAGGTATGCTAATCATGTGTTTTTACCCCACCAAATTCACCTTTCTTCGTTAAGATTTTCTTTATGTTTGAACAAAAACCTATGTGAAATTTAATTCTTTGAATGACATCTTTTACACCATTTCTTTGTTGCTTTGTTAATAACCATGGAAGGTTAGTTTGGTATCCATCACTATTTGATCAGATCACACTTTTCATTGCATGATTGGCTTCCTAAATGTCATTACAAATTTCAACAATTTTTTCTTTATCCCTCCTACCATTTATGATTCATCGTAATATTTCTCTCACATTCTTCCTGATATGCATTGTATCAAACAAATGAACTATTTTTAGCTCCTCATAGTAAGGAAACCTCATGAATTGAGTGGGATAAAATTTCATTCCTCGTGGAATCCCATTATTACTACCTTCACGACGACGACATTGATGAAGCATATAAAAATTAGAACACTATTTATCAAATGTGGTGAAATAAATTGAATAATTAAAATAAATTTTCAAAACATGATTCCATTTACGATACATAAATAAAATGCATACCTCGAGGATTAATTTTGAATTTTATGGGTAACACAACTCCTATTTCACATTGAACTTCCATAGGTGAGGTGTCATTCTTTGTGGTTTTAGTCTAGTATCTTGTTTCCCATTGAAAATATCATTTTTAGTAGTACGATACTTATGGTTCTTAGAGAGGAAGTGTCTATACTCATCAAACACCTCCTTTCCTAAACTTTTTGACCAACAAGATTTCATCTTAGGACCACAAAATGGACATGCAAATTTACCCTTTGTTTGAATACCTACAAAAAATGGATTAATGGGAATTATTAATATACGAAAGGATTATTTAAACAACATGCATGATAAGCAAGATGACTTTTTTCCATGACATCGCAATTAGATCATCGAAATTTTTCCAATATGTAGTAGTGAACCATTAAGACGCGAGGAGTGTTTCTACTCCTTTGTTAGAAAATCCCAAGAGAGCCTTAGTTACGGTTGAGGAAGGTTCCCCCTTCCTATTAACCTGAATTTTTCAGTTCCTCTTGATCCACTCCTGGTTCGACTAGACTCCTCAAGTAACATTGTAGTGGAGGATTATCCTCACCTACCGTTAAGGCCATATAATCAATTAGATATGGAACCAATACAACCAAATTCTAATGAAGAATACACTACCCCTATTTGCTCTGCTGAAATGGTAGATCCACATCAAACTCTTGTTCGTTCTATCTGGAGAAATCCATCAGGACGAGACCTTTATGAAAAGTTTAGTTTTAGCCGGCCGTCTTTTCACGATACACATGACTCTACCACTGTTAGTGTCGAGGTAGGACCATCAAGTCAGCGTATCATCTATCCTGTTGAACCAACATTCAATATTACTACCACTTCAAGCCAAGTTCAATGTGAAATAGGAGTTGTGTTACCCAGTCAATGCCAAAAAAACCTTGATAGTTACACCTCATATCCCTCTTCAAGCTATGACTTTGTATACTCCATAGAATCCTATTGGGACATCTTTGCATCATATAAAGAGAAACTCTACCACACAATTGAACCCAACTATGGGTAAAATCCCTACCAGAGGGGCGCCATCCTCCAACAACAAAATTCCAACTGGGGGGAAACCCCCTCTTACCAGTCATACCCCAGTTTCTACCCAACCAATAGCAAGGGGGAAATCTCAACCTTCATTCATTGGAAACCCCCCACAATCCTAGGTACCACCCCAAGGTGGTCATTTCCATCAACCACATCTGGGAGGGCCATTATACCCTAAACCACAAGGAGGAATTCCAAATCCTAATCCTTTTGGACTACATTCTGGACAACCTTTCTTGGGAGTCCCAAATCCCACTTGGGGTCCTCAAGTTCAATCATATTTTCCTCCTCAAGTGACAAATCCTTACCCTCCTCAAGGTCAACCTTCTTACCCACCTCAAGCTAATCAAGTGAACTATCATCCCTTTGGTTACACTATTTATCCTCCTTAGGGGAAAATGGGTTGCCCCTCTCCCTTTTTTCACATTCCTCAACAAGTAAATCTTACCTTTTTTGGTTAAGCATAGCATCATATGGGAGGGCCCACTAGCTACAATTATTAACCTCAACTAGTTTCTGGCCCTAATGGTGTCCCTATGCCTCACCAGTATAATCCATAGGTCAATCGAAAACTACAATTCTTATCCACTCTAGATCTACCATATCTGTTGAGATTGACAAATGATCTCATATTACATTCCCCTTTCTGGCCAATTATTCATGTTAAATTGCCTTCCGATATTCCGAAATTTGACGGTAAACCTAGAGAAGACCCTAATAACCACATTATGACCTTTCATCTATGGTGTTCATCAAATTCACTAATGGATGATTCTATTCGGTTATGTCTTTTCCAGCATACACTTACAAGTACAATGACTAAGCGGTACATTGAATTACAATGTGGAACTTTTAAAGATTTTAATTCCCTTTCCATGGTTTTTCTCACACACTTCCAATTACTTATCTACTACGAGACTAACACAAAACTTTTGACCTCCCTTCATCAAACCAACTCTGTAAATATATATGATCATATTCATGAGTGGACATAGTGATGAAAGATGATCAAAGAAACCATTCCTAACCAATTGTTGGTTGAATGGTTCACCAAATATCTCTTTCCTCTAATTGCTCGTGATGTAGCCATGGGTGGTGTCATTACAGAAGAGGAAGCCATTTCTCATGACCAGTGTGTGTACTTGGTTTATTCCCAATCCATCACTTTGCATGAATTGATCCCAAACTATTCCCATCCATCAATCAATCCATCAAAACCATAATCTACTTCTCATGCAGATGGAGTTATTGGTTATGTCAAAACCCAATCCAGTTCAAAGTCGACCAGCATGACCAATCGTTCAATCACTTCCCCCACTCTTGGATTGACTGCACTCTCGAAAAATCCCCCCCCCAACTCAAATATCCGAGGTGAATGCAATTTAATATGCTTCTCCATGACAACTTGAGGGGAAGAAAAAAAATAAGAATAAACCCAAGAAAAATAATCAAACTGAAACTGAAAAAACACAAACTCAACCACCTGCTACTGAGAAACAACCACAGTGCAAACTGAAATTTACATTTTTCATTTTTCGTGAATATCACTACACACACGATTTTCATCATCGATAGCAAGTTGCCAAACTTTTTAAAGGAAATTATCAACCCACTGTATTGACACATCCTTTTATACAGCAGGAGTCACCAGTTGCCCAAGCTCTTGCACCTCCGATGGGATGTAATCCAAATCATCCTCCTAATGAGGAAGCTTCATCGAGTGCACACATTTACATGTTTAATGGGATATATTTGACCAATTTAACTACAACATATTACATGCCTCTAGGTAAACCTAAAAAGGAAAAAGTAACTACTAGCACTACACCGGATCCACCACCTACGACAGTTACTCCTCCATATGGGCCACTCTTGATTGAGAAACTGAACTTTAACTCTATTCTACACCCTCCCAAGAGTACGATTCAAAAGTCGACTTTCAATCCAAACTCGCAAGATACTCAAAAATACAACATCGTTGAAGATTTTTATCGAGCACCTTGTGCTATGTAAGCTCTCGAAATTCTTAAATACTGCCCTATCCAACGCAGGAAACCCTTGAAGTCCATCGGAGTTATATATCCCAAGTCATATAACACTATCATGTTTAACATAGATAACTTTAAATCACAACTCTCTCACCAACTCGCTTTCCATATCAATGTTGTTGTCAATAATCAACATATTCATCGCACAATCTTGGACAAGGGGGCATCCACATGTTTCATGTCCTTGGATTGATGGAAAGGCATTAAATCACCTAGTCTAAATCTATCTCCCACCATGTTATGAACATTTTATGGAAGATGTTTCTAACCTCACAGATTATTACAATCCTTAGTCATGCAATTGGGAGGAAAAATTAATTATGTCGATGTTGAAGTAGTCAATTCCCCCCTTGATTATAACTTATTGCTAGGGATAAGTTGGTTCTATGCTATGAACTTCGTCGCTTCATCGGTTTTTTTATGTGTCCAATTCCCTCATCAAGCTAAAATTGTGACCATTGATCAGTTATATTACTGCACCCCCGATGACCGCACTCAAACGACCAACAACATTCCTTTTCTGGGAGATTCCAAAATCACTTATGAAAGTGTTGGAGTAGGTCTCTTGAAATAATCTTCTCTCATGGGTACCTTCCCTACGCCTCGCCTTCCCACTAGGCAACACATTGCAATGGTTAACATGATCTCGACTATGACACATCAATCTTTCGAATCATCTGATCCTTGTATCGTGCCTGTTGCATTATAATTTGATACATTAGGTGAAACCATGCCACTTATTCCTATAGAGGTTGAATATGATTCCATCCAGTCTTCCTCTCCTTCACTGGATGACCAACATCTACTAGCATCTACGAATTATTCGTTACCATCATGGTTAGATTCCCTATCCTCAACTTTCGATGACATCCTACATATTTTTCCAGCACATGAATCTATTATGGAAATGCTTAGTATTAAAGAGGCACCATGGGATTACAACCACCATTGTTCATCCTTTCTTCCCAGTTTGGAAGAAATAGAGAAACATGTTTCATTTATCTTTCCTTGTGATACCGTTGACTCTCCCCAATATCCAATACCCACTCAGGATACGATCTCTGGGGGGGATTTGGGAATTATCTCTTCCATGATTATGGTCGACATATCCATTAAAGAAGGTATTGTGGAAAACATACAGCTAGGTGCCAAATGTTCAGTTGAAGAAGTTGAAACTTATATCTCCTTTTTTTAAATAATTTCGCAACATATTCACCTGGATTTATGAAGAAATTTCAGGGATCGAGCCATCTATAATTGTGAATGAAATAAAAACTTACCCAAGATTTAAACCTATGAGATAGAAACTTCAGCCGGTCCATCCTAAAAATACCATGACAATCAAGACAGAAGTAGAAAAAAATTTGAAATCTAGTTTCATTTATCTTGTCCCTCTGACCGAGTGGGTTTCGAACATCATCTCGGTCACTAAGAAATAGGGGACCATTCATGTTTGTGTTGATTATCAGGATCTTAATAAGCTTTTCCCAAGGAGAATTACCCTACACCCTTTATCGACCATTATCGATAATAGCACCGAAAACGACATCTTCTCTTTTATGGATGGATTTTATCAATATAACCATATCGACATTCTACCGGTAGATCAACAAAAAACAACCTTCATCTTCCCTTGGGGTACTTTTTCTTATCTAAAATTATCTTTTGGCCTTAAAAATGCTCGAGCCAATTTTCAGTGAGCCATGTCGTATGCATTCCATGATGTCAAACATATTTTTGAACCTTACCTTGATGAATTACCTACTCACTCGTCCCATTGACGAGACCACATTGGTCACCTACAAGACATCCTTCTTCGATGTCATTTTTAAAACATATGTTTGAACCCCCATAAGTGCATCTTTGTTGTCGAATCAGGGAGACTCCTCAGATTCGTAGTCTCCAAAGACAGGATTAGGGTGGATCCCTTAAAATTCAAATCAATTCTAGCTTTACCTCCTCCCAACAACCTCACTCAACTACAAAGTTTTCAAGGGAAGGAAAACTTTCTTCATCATTTCATTTTAAATTACGTCAAAATCACTAAAGGATTCATGAGATTACTGTAAAAAGACGCCCTTTTAATCTTGGATGCAACCACTCAGTGCTCATTTGATGCTACTAAGCATGCCTTAACAAACACCCCTCTTTTGCATCCACTGAATTATGTGAAAGATTATATCCTTTAATTGGCTGCCTCTACTTTCACTATCTCCATGGTGTTAGTACAAGATGATGATGATGGCACCGAACATGTGATTTATTATCTGAGTCAAAGTCTATCAGGTATTGAACTCTGGTATTCACATGTAGAAAAGTTGGCTTTGGCAACAGTTATTGTCATCCAGATATTTCTCCATTACATTTTGTTATGCACTACCATGGTCATTGCATAATCAAACCTTATGTACCACATCTTGCCTCGTCAAGTACTTGGGGGAAAATATTTCAAATGGATCGTTATTCTCCAATAATTCTATCTCAGGTTTTCCAAATCCAAGGCTAAGAAATCGTTGGTTTTTGCGGAATTAATTTGCAATCTTCCCCATACTGATGAATATATTGAGCCCAATGATTCTCTCCCTGATGAATCCATGTTCCTTATTAGTACGTATGATCCTTGGTATGGATATATTCTTCTCTATCTCCAAACCCAACACTTTCAGCCTAACATTTCATGTGATGAACAATGTTGCATTAGACACCACTCAAAATGCTACCTTATCATTGGAAACACTTTGTACCATTGGGGCATTGATACTGTCTTATGACATTGATTAACCAACAAAGAAGATGAACATGTTTTAAATGACTTTCACCTTGGAGCTTGTGGCGATCATCTTTATGGGATGGCTACAACACAAAAAATTCTAGTTATTTTTGGCCTTCCATATTCAAATATTGCATTGAATCCATTAAAAAATTCCCACCCTCTTAGATCTTTTAGAGGAAATCACGTACCCACCCAAATCCAATTCATCTGATTGTCATCATCATACCCTTTACAAAATGGGGCATTGATTTTATGAAATGTAAGCTTACATCAGCCGGGGGGAACAATTATATCATCGTTTTCGTCGATTACTTCACTAAATGGGTTGTGGATATGCCTACATTTCTTAATGATGGTTGCACTACAACACTTTTTTGTTTCATCGATGTCATCACCTGATTTGGTTTTCCATAATCTATTGTAACTGATCATGGATCCCATTTCCAAAACAAAATGATGGGTGAATTGTGCACCAAGTTAGGTTTTCTCCATGAAAACTCATCCCCCTACTATCCTCAGGCCAATGGACAATTTGAAGCCATGAACAAAGTCCTGAAAACCATGCCTTAATTCATGGTGGGAGAAAACAAAACCTCTTGGCATTTGCATCTCTTCTCTGCACTCTGGCCTTATATCAAACTTCAGTTAAAAACTCAACTGGATTTAAACCTTCCAGTTGGTATATGGGATAAAATCAATATTACTGATCGAATGTGAGATTCCTTTATTGAAACTCACCATACAAATCTTACCCCACACTTCTACTAAAGAGGAACGATTCTCATATCTGACCAATTTGGATGAAACCTATCACTATGTTGCTCTCATCAACGAAACGTATCAAAAATGCATGAAAAATAAATATGATAAATCCATCCAACCTCGCACCTTCACAAAAGGAGATCTAGTCCTCATCTATGATCAAGATCATGACAAACTCAGGGCAGGAAATTTAGAACCTATGTGGCATGGGCCATACATCATAAAACATGTGTTACATAGAGGCACCTATGAGTTAGTAGACTATGACGTAATATCTCTTGGTGAACCCAAAAATGGGATTTACCTCACGAAGTACTATGCATAGAATATCTCGCATGTGTTTTTTGTACGTTACTGTACTATATACTTTTGACTTGGTGTGTCTTTTCTTTTGCATGCACAAATTTTGTCTTAGATGTTGCTTATACTTTGATTTGTGATTGCATGCGCAAATTACATCATCCTTTCCCATCTATTTCAAGTTTTCAGATGGTGCTAGTTGACATACCCAAAACATCACTTCTACAACTTGGGTCATCTACCACTCTAGCGAGTTAGTAAGTTTAGGAGCTATTTTCCTCGAATCTGCAACCAATAATGTTTCAAAGTATCGCACCATCATCAGGCTCTTAACTGAAGCCTCCTCCCTAGGTATATCTTAAAACTCTTCCTGATGATGGACCACATTTGTTTGGTATGAAATGTCAAATAAAAATATGATGCGATGAATCTGAAAGAAGCACCTTATCATAACACGAATCGCAAAAGTCTTAGAACTGAAATATATCTCAATTAATTATCAACCTCGACTCCAAACTCATGGTCCGTCAACTAAATTTTTAGTACGTCATTCACAACTCGACTTTACTACGTCTCCATCTGAGGGTTCAATGTCTCGAAAGAGACTTTGAATTTCTCAAGTACATAAACATATCAAGAGAACTCAACATGATCACAAATTCATTAGAAAATTACGTGTTGGATCAATATATTGTGCATAGATAAACATTTTGAAACATAAATCATATGTACAAAAACATCACATAAAACAAAAAATGCATCATAGATAGGCACCAAAAAACTTGTATATATATATATATTCTTGATAGAAAAAGTTTTACATCATACAAAAGTACATAACGAGGAAAAAATTGGACCTTCATGCCCATAGTATCATCATAAGGACTAAAAAATATATGAGGAATCTACTCGTCCTCCTATAGCACATTGTGCTCCAAAAATTACACTACTACGCGTGTCACCCGTCATAGTAAATGGTTGAGGCCTTCAGAGACCCCAATTGTCATGTGTCGCTGCAAGTGTAAAGGCATGTCTTGCCTCCTCAAGGGAGGAACACCCATCGTCAAGCCCCATAGGTTTCTCTCCACCTCCCAGAGTCCCCCCACTACGACGTCGTCCTAAGCTGTCACATGTGCATCCCCATGGTGCCCCAATTATAGCATCTCTGTCATATGTGACACACCTCGGTCTGCATGATGAAAATGATATATTTTAGATCCCTCATTATACTAACAAAAGAATATAAAAAATGAAACAAAATTATTGGTTACAAGGTTATGGTTATCTTTCGTACCTGATGCGTTCCATTGTATGCCCTCAGGGAGTAACAAGTTAGCACTACCTCTAAAATATACCCCGACATTGGGGAAGTCCTCAATCACCACTAACTTCCTCCTCCACCATGAAAAGAAGTCTGTGCTGAATCTGAAAGATGAGGGCTCATTCTCCAACCTAGGGGAAAGACTAGTCCACCTCTCCATACTAGGCTCAGTCATAGGATGTGCTATTATTGCAACCCGTGGCTGCATCTGGGGGATCCTCTCTAAGAAAAAAAAACCCAATAAAGAACAATATCCAAAAAAAAAATTCTGCCAATCCTACACTTGGATATCTGTTCTTTGACATTCCTCTGGAACCGTGCACTCCAGTTTAAAAATATTGGTTCCAAACACTATATGGAATAAAATATTTTTGATTTTGAAGCAAGATGAGAATTGGTTCTCCCCACCAACTTAGTAATGGTGAATAGGACATATTTAAGTGATAAGTCTCTCACATCTTTTATCATGATTCTTCCACCCACCAACCGTGACCCTTGTATGCAATGTTTGGCAACACATGCCTCGGTCGGTTGTTGAGTATCCTAGTGTTCGGAAACGAGTATGGGTTCCCCTCTCCTCGAGATTCCCATAAAAAATTATATGTCATCAATATCAATTTCAATCATATGCATCCCTATTTGAAACATTTTCTCAACGTCGTCCCATAGACCAATTAAGTACTCAAGCAACAATACTTCTTTTGTCATGTTCTGAATCTTGAAATATTTGATCAAGCCACAATTGTGTAAATTCTACCTCTCTTGAGGGTCTCGTAGAGTGGCGATGTCATCAAACTCATTTTCACGTTCCCTCCACTCATCTTGGTTCGTTATAGATGAAACCTGCAAAAAAATCAATTAATCGTCATTAGCCAAATCCTCATGAAACAAATTGCCTCTTTTATCCTAAAAATCAAAGAATTTTTTAGTTTTGCGCCTAACTCTCCCTCAAATAAGATAACAAAGTGATAGAGCCACCTCAACACGCACACCAACGTGTTGAAATCATGATCAATTCTCCCCTCAATGCTTTGAGGGAGCGTTGATCCAGTTCGGCGCTCTAGGGCTTCTCAAGGAGCCTATAATACCTAAAGTAAAGGTAAAAATGCAGTAAAAAGGCATGAAAAAGGATGAGTTGAAAGAAACGAACAACTTGGTCTGGGTGATTATGAAAATGATCACTCATAGCCTTCGCAATCAACGCTCGAAAAATGCTCCAACAGAGGTAAAAATCCAAAGACTAGAGGAGAATGGTAGAAATGAATTTCTGACCTAGTTTGATATTTGATATGGTCAATTAGGTCATTTCTCCTTATTATAAAGTGTATTTTTCGGTTTCTTATCAACTTTTCAAGAAATTACTAATGTCTTGTGCCCATAATAGCCTGATTTTACAGGGATTTGAGAAGCATCTTTCGGTAACCTTGTGATGCCAATGAGCTTAGTCTTTGTTCTTTCTCGTGGTCACAAATACGTGAGAATGTAACCGAGTATAATTTTATCACTTTTTCGGAATCATAAAGGCTATACTCATGGAGTCTCCTTTAATCTCTTTTCAGACTCTCTAAACATGAAAATATTGTCGACTGATATTGCTTCCTTTCACACTCGTTAAAATGTTCGAAAGGGAGTCTTTCGATTAACAACTTATCTATTTTTTGGACCTTGGAGACTACAATTACGAAAAAGGACAACCCTAGAGTCACCTTTAAGTTCTTTTCATAATCTCTAAACATGAAAAACCATTGTTTTTTCCTTCTCTGGACTCGATAAACTACACATTGAAGGACCCATATGGGAACAAACCCTTACTTCTTCCAGTTTGTTAAACAAAGGAATAGGAAATTACCGAAGGTGAGTTATATCGAGCATGTGTTATCCTCCTTGAGCTTGTTAAATTAAAAAGAGGTACTCATCTATCTGGATGGGGAAAAATTCAAGGAATTGGGTCAAGTTTCTTGAAAATGTTTGTAAACATCTCTTGAAGTCTCCCTTGAACACGACACTTGTTTTGAACTTGACACTGAACACTTGGATAGTCTACTAAACCTATGCACTGAACGAATCCTATGATTCTTTCCACTCCTTTGAAACATCCAAATAATTCCTCAGCACTTGTTGCATTATGTTTTGGTGTACTCTATGTTTATGCTGGAAAGCCCCATGTCATGCCTTAGTGTTCAAGGGATGTTCCTGCCTCAAGAGTCAACCATCCACCAAATTTCTAGTTTTTATAACCGTGTCAATCTATGTTCATCTGATATATCTTATCACTTTTATGTGTCAGTTTTGTGTCGATGATGAGGGATGCATCAAGGCCCTCCTTCTATGATTTTGTTCATGTCAAATTCAACACATCATCTGGGAATAAGACTTAGAAAACAGTTAGTACCCTTGGACCTGCATGCCTCAATGGAAAATATCCTCTCTTCCAACAATAGGTTTACATCATTAACCTTTGATCGGATGATTCCATGAATGTTCGACCTTAGCTCATTTATTCACATTCATTGGATTGTACTAGGGTACCTTAGGAATCATTGGCATCACTGGTGATTTCCCTTGCACTTTTTGATGGTTTACCTCAACGACCAATAATCAAGTGGTTTCTACCATGTTCAACATCAAAATATCTATTCATATGGCTAGATTTGTACCACATCGAGATTGGGACGAAGACCCTGGGTTGAGCATTCATTATGACAACTTATTTTCCCAGATTGTGAAGGAAGTTATTTAACCATGTTGATACTCATATTGTCACATATATCCATGTTGTATTGGTATGTGTCTATGTTTTTTCATCTCGTAGCTCCACTGTGTATTTTTCATGTCTACGATCAGTTCATGTCATATAAGTATGGATCCACATTGTATATTTGGTGGCCATACTCTTAGTCAATATCATCATTGATCCGTAATGTATTTATTGGCAGCCATACTTTTAGTCATTTATAGTTCGATCATAGGTATGCTTGCCTAGAGAATGGAATACGCATTTCACATTGTTTGATGGTTGTTTGCAGCTTCTACCAGGTTTCCCAATTCCATACTCTTTCTTTTAAGAATATACAAAGTGTTTCGGCCATCAACTTTCATTTTCTTACTTCACACTTTGGGGGGAAATCTGTTACATGTCAAATTTCCTCACTTCGATAATGTCACATTCTCATTTTCATAAGTATCATAAGTGTTGCACTTTTGTATCAAGTGTCGTAAGTGTCGCATTCTCGTCACGTAAGTGTCGCATCACGAACGACACCTTGAAAAAACTTGATACAACCCTTAAATCATGTTAGAAGAAGAAGCCTCATCATTTGACACTCGGAACAAAGTGTTTTTCTATGAGAAATGGTTATCTTGGAAACTTTTGGAAGATCGAAGCTCCCCTTCTCATATGAAAGGAGTTCTAGCGCTCTTTTTCTATCTAGCAAGGATAGTTGAGGTGCTATGTTTCCCATTGTAAGGGAGCACCAAATTGATTGAGCAAATCTTGGGAGAAATCCCCTTTTTCTCCAAAGACAACTATGGATGGATTGAGTTGGTTTGGCTCGAATCTAACCCTCAGGCTACATATAAGGAGATATCACAACTAATGGATTCATATCCTCAATTAATCCCAAATATAACAAGGTGGTTGAGCCTCTCAAATCCTATAAATGGAGGCATTCTCATGGTGAACATGGAGGAGAAATAATCAACAAAGCATTGTTATTTTGATTGTGGATCTTTTGAGCAAGGGGTTGGAAAAGTAGGAATTGGAGAAGCTGCAACATCATCTAAAGATTATAAGTTTCTCTTTAAAGTTATCATCAATATACTTGCACTATTTCCTTCTAATATGTGTTTGCATGTATTTGTCTATGCTTGTTTTAATCCTTCATAGATAGATCATTTTTTTCTAATCCTTTAGAGTAGGAGATATTTGTTTGTCTCTTGTCATCCATTACAAGTATTATTTGGGACTCATGGACTAGAGCAATGTGGAAAAACATTGAAAGTGAGGTACATCATACTATCCCTCTTACTCTCTTTTTCAATGGGCATAATTAGTCTATAGGAATGGTAGTGTCCAAAGGTAATTTTATGTCTTGGTGGAGGGGTCTGTACTCTAAGGGAAGATTCACCTGTGCACAAGGGAATTATTCCGTAAAACCTACCCAATTGGTAGCTTATTGTTTCCCTTATGCATCTTAGGGTGACAATATTGTGCCATATAATCATCTACTTGATCTTCACATATTCTTTTTCCACCCACCAGAACCATTGTAGCACCTAAATGAGACAATCTCGTCAATAAGTACATATCTTTCATCTCCAGTGTCAATATATGATCTCGTACAACAAATATTTTCTTGTTCGGATCCCACATATTAACCAAAGTATGTAGAATAGTAGGCTAGGCCCACATGTTTTGATACAAGAAAAATTTCAACAACCCAAAGTTCCACAAAGAATCCAAAGTGGGAGGATTATACATAGTAGCATTGTCATTTAATTTATGTTCACATTCCCTCCACTCCAAGATTGTGCCGACACCTTCCACAAACATCAAATTTTTTTGTTAGAACCCAATCATCAAATCAAATTCATGAAAATCTTTACACAAATTAAAAAAACCTACTCGTCGCACCTCTCCTTGGTGGAAAAAGCGATTAGTCGTGACCATGTTTCTCATTCACGCCCCTCTTTGTCCCACAGAGCGATCGGTCACGAACATCTGGCTCAGTCTCCCCCTAGCTTATTATTGGGAGTGACCAGTCTCCCTCTCTTGCACAACATAGATCGACCGAACTATTTGGTCGCCCCTCGCAAGAAGGCCAGTTGCGACCATGCACTCTCAAGATATCTGTGGCTTTCCACAACCAAAAAAATGAATGAAATAAAAAAAAAAACATGGGTTTTCTAAGTTGGGATCCAACCTATTACTTGGTGGCTGAAATTTGAAATATTTGTATCTCCACTCTCTGCAATCAATGCTCCAAATTTTGACAATAAAAGGGCTCTCCAAGTCTTCACAAAGGAAAATAGTTAAAATGAGGTAAAAACTCTCTTTTTACTCCATATATGGCTTCATTTTAACCCTTTTCACACTAGAACTAGCTCCTTTTCTTGATTTTTTGGACATTTATACTTTTTATTGCTCTTGGAACCACATATTAATCCATTTTTGTCTTGAACACTATGAATATAAAATATGGAACCATTCTATGGAGTCTTCTTTAAGATCTTTTTTGAATCCTTAAAAAAGAAAAGATTGTTGAGTACATTTGTATTTTCACACTCGTTTCATGGATTTGAAAAGATGTCCACCTAGTAAACATTTACCCATTTTTCGGGCCAGATGGACTATTTATGAAAAATGACCTCATCATCAAGGAATTTTTAAGCTATTTTCTAACTCATTAAAAACGGGAAATATTGTTGAGCGATCTTGTTGTTTTTTAAGTTTGTTAAAGTGAATTAGAAAGCATGTATGTTGAGTGATAGTTTACCTCTTTTTCTATCTCACCAAAATATTTACGAAAAAGGAACACCCTATCCATTATGGTTAGGAGAGTTATCCTAGGTATCATTTTATACTTTTTCAGACCCTGGAGACTAATTTTACAAAAATCCCCTTATGGAGTTTTCTTTACAACCTTTTCAAACTCTCTAAACACGAAAAGGCCATTGAGTTTACCTTCTTTTGAATCGTTAAACTTTACATCGAAGGACCCAAGCATGACATAAAACTAGAAGGAGGTACTCAACAATCATGGTGTGGAATTTTTAGAGGGGTTTTTCATCTTGTTATCTTTATTATCCATCAACTATCACTACTTTGAGTCACCCTTGAACAATGCACATGTTCTATCATTACATACAACAATCAGGTCATCCATTCTCTCTCATTTACCACCATTCCCATCATTGTGTCATGTTCAACTCATCGTTCCATGACCAGTTATTATGGTATTCATCCGAGTTAATGTTTTTGAGTCAATCCATTTCTCATGCATACGTTTTCAAGGGAATGTTCTTGGCATCAACCACTTGTAATCATTTTTCCCCTCTCCCAGCCATCCCTATGTCAGTTGTGATCCATAATTATTTTCACACCATTATATTTACCTACTTCATGTCGATTGATGGGGGATACATCACATCAAGGCCCTCCTTCGATAGATTCAACCCTGTCGACTACAGCTCATTATCCAAGATTCAAATCTAGAAACCCATCAGTACCCTAGGACTTGTAGACATCAGTGGCAGGTCTCCTTGCATTTTGTCAGTGGGTTTACATTATTGTCTCTTGTCAAATGAATCTATGAGTGTTCTATGTCAAACCATTTATTCAAACTCCATAGATTGTACTTGGTATCTTGGGTTCCATCATCATCATTGGTGGATTCCCTCATGTCTCTTAACAATATCCATTAATGACCAGTAATCAAAAGATTTCTACAATGCTTGAATTCAACTCATTTATTTGCATGATGTAGATTCATACAATACATATTTTGGAAGAATACCTTGGGAAAGATCGCATTTTTTCTTGATGCTTCTCTTTCCCAATCTATGATGGAAAATATTCATGAGCACATCACATGTTTCTCAGTTCTTGAGTCATCTCACTACTTTGTATGATGTGACATAGATCCACATTTGTATTTGGTCATGTCTATTATTTCACTTGCATCTTGAATGGATCCACCGTGTATGTTATCATGTCCATGCCCTAGTCCATTGCATCATAAATGGATCTGCAATGTAATTTTGGTGGTTGTGCTCTTGTTTCTTTTACCGAGCATGGGTATTCCCACCTCGGGGATATTTTCTCTGCAGAACTAATGACACTCTCTTCCACTGATTTATGGGGGTTTAGTCTTGAGAAGGATTCCATTATGATATTAAGGATCTTATCCTACTAACCATATGGAATTATTCCTAAATCCCTATAAGAACCAAGACATTTCCCATGGGAAGGGAGAGGAAATAACAAGTAAACTTATGTTTCTACTTTGGCTACCATATTTTGGCAAGGAACTTGGAAAGATATGGATGCATCAACTTCTCCATTTGTAAGTTGAAATGTTGTTTAAGTAATTAATAGAAGGTGTACTAGATTTTTCCCTCTATTCAATTGTGTACTTGTGTGCATGTATTCAATTTGATAAAATTAATATAATCATGTGTTATAATCTATTAGTATATTTTTCATTGATTTATATGAATCTACTTTGATCTTGGAAAGGATCTTGTTTCATTGTGTGCAAATTGTTGTCTCTTGGAGCAGGAATAATCTTCACAAAGGAAATCAAATAGGAGCGTGTAGGGACAAACTTTAGAAATCATGTGTGCCTACTCACTATGAAGACTCCTAGTTACCTTTCGCATATAGATAAGATATTGAAACTCCCATAGATTACATCTCTATCTAGATCTTAGGTATAGGAAGAAACTAAGTGAGCCCAACTCCTGCAGGGCTCAAAATCCCTACAACAAATAGATCTTTGTTATTGTTCATTGTATCTCTGTGTTCATAATATAGATCTATATTTATTTCATTCTACTCATAAAATATGGATCAGTAGTGGTCGTCATGCAAGGCCCTGCGTGAGGACAGTATTTGTCTAGCAAGGCTAAGACAAAATTGAGGAATGATGCTTGTACCAGGTTTTTGATGTCGATAAAGGCACGTTTGTTTGAAATTTGATACAGAAGGGTGACTATAGGTTTAAAGGTATGTCTATATACATTTTTTTAGGATTACATGTTGGTGATCTTATGATGCATTCTTGGGGCTTGTATTTGGTATATTGTTGAGGCATTGGCACATGCTTGAAGCACATATTTGGTGCATGTTTTGAGGCATATATTTGGCACATGTATGAGGTACATTTCTTGGTGATATTGATGCATGTTTGAGGCACTTTTTGATGAGATTATGGCACATGTTTGAGGTACATTCACTGGATTTTGTGGTAAATTCTTGACACATGTCTTAGTGATGTTGGTACATGTTTAGAAACATATTTGTGATGTCATTGTACATTGATTAGAATCATATGTTGGCTATCTTGGTATCTGGTTTGGTATATGTCATGGTGAATTTATAACATGCTTGAGGCACTTCATTGATGATATATTATTATATATGTTGTATGGCATCATTGAAGACATTCATAAGTGATATGGTATATGGATGAAGCACATCTCATAATACATGGTTTATGGTATATATTGTTACATACATGATATGGTACAAGTTGTGTTACATGGTTGATGTACATGGTATGGTACAGGTTTTGGTACATGTTTGATGTACATGTTATGGTACAGGTTCTGGTACATGGTTGATGTTCATCGTTTATGTACATGGTTGATGCACATGGTATGGTATAAGTTCTGGTACATGGTTGATGTACATGGTATGGTGATGGTTTTGGTATCCATGTGAGTGGATTTGGTTATATTTTTTCAATGATGATATATCAGTGAAAGTGACAGTGATAGGGAAAATGGCAGGTTGGATGATTAGTTGATCATTAGTTTCAGGTTGATGTGATAATGATAGTTACAAGTTGATATATCAATGACGATGACAGTTACAGGTTGATCAGTGGTAGTGACAGTTTGAATCTAAACTTAAATTTCAAGGCGGTAGGACGAGGAAAGGAAAAGGGGTTGTAGCCTCCTTCTGGTTGGTTCCAGAGAACATGGGGATTCTGAGCTTCCTTCATGTGGGATCCTATAAATCATGGGTCTTATCCTCCTTCCAGTTGGAGTCAGAGAACGCAGGGAGTTGGAGCTTCCTTCAGGTTGGATACTATAAAATAGGGTGTTGTAGCCTCCTTCCAGTTGTAGCTAGAGAATTCAAGGATTTATAGCTTCCTTTAGGTTGGAGTCTGTATTATTGATATATATAAGAAAGCATTCCATGGTTTTCTCGCATTTGGGTTTCCATGTAAATTATGGTGTATTGTGTATCTTTGGTTGTTTATTATGCACTAATGAATGATATTGTTTATGATGCAATGATGTACTAAATGCATAAGTGATAAACTATTGAATATGGATGATAAAGTTGAAGTTTATATATATTGTGATTGAAATTCATAAAAAGTGTTCATATTGATTCACCCCCCCTCTCAGTATTACAAAAATGAGATCATGAATGAACATCCTTCCTTGGTACTATAGGCACATCCCACGTGCAGTCACCTATGTGGCTACCTAAGCAAGGTCACTAAGGCTACCACCTCACAATCAATGACCGAGAAAATAGTCATAATTTTGAACACACATAAGGGTAGGGTAACTAATCCCAAAGCTCCGAAGGTGTAAACCAACGAAACCCCCCATATACATAGAAACTAAACTGATACCACAAAAAAAAAGACAGGGGTAATCTCCCTACTTATGTCGATGCAACCTCGTTCTTAACACCTATGTTAGAGGATCTTCCTAACACACTGGTTGCATGAATGGATTTATAACTCTTTCATGACTCCTAAGATTCATTTCGTATCCTTGGAGAGTTCACTCTCCAATTATAATCCAAGGCCCTAATCATATATAATGTTGATTCACTATAAAAAGAAAAGTGTTTAATTGATTTTAGATTATGTAGTTTTATTTTTATGGTTGTTTCTTAATTACAAGGGTAGAAGATAAAACTTTGGTGATGTTATGAATCTTGACCCAACCAAGCAATGCAAAAATGACAATGCAATTTGTTTACATCGATGAACTCTAGCTATGGGAGGGAGAGATACTTTTTCCTTTTATTTGCAAACTTTAGAAGAACAAAATCACACACACCAATAAACCAACAAATTATTCATATCTAAAACCAAAAAATGATCCTAATGCACTCGTTCACTAATGCTTCAAAAGAATTCAAGCATGCAACAATTTCTTGTCTTTTATTTTTTATTTTTCCAATTATAATGAAAACAATTCTCGATCTAAGCAAGAAGACAAATGAAAAAGGAAAAACCAAAAACAATTATCATGAAAAGGGGTTGTAGGAAATTGGAAATGAGGC